>VZTA01006646.1:201626-243966 GCA_013398855.1 Mohoua ochrocephala | reverse complement strand
AAAAAAAAACACCGAAATAAAAAAACCCAAACAAACGAAAAACACAACACAAAAAAAACCCTCCCCAACAACTGCACCGCAGCCACTGGTAGGAAATAGGGAGTTTGACAGGTTAGTCTCTGTTTCTATAGCACTTTTTCCACACAATGGATGGGAATCATTTTTGGGCCTTCTGAATACAATGTGAGGGAATTGAGAGGTTCTGAAAAACCCTCATACCCTTAGAAACAAGCGAAGAACAGTGGGCTAATAACAGTTGAGACCGTCAAAAAGAGACAGTTCATAACATAACTGCTAGTTTGGGGCTGGCTTGATCAAATCAAAGGATTGCCTGCAAGGTGAAAAACTGATGAAAAGATAATTAAGTCAGGCATTATGGGACACTGCAGAGCTCTTTCTAAATGCCTTTGAAACACAGTCAGTGAGTGAAATGTAACTATAACTCTTAAGTATAAGAAACATAACAGCCTCAAGTCACGACTGTAAATTGTAACAGTTTTGAGAAAATAAGAACAACAGAAATGTATCTGTCAACTTCATGGGAGAACGAGAATGAATGCAAGAATCGGAAAGCAGTTACAAACAGAAGCAAACCGTGATAAAGCACCATCCCTTTCCTACACACGAAGAAATGAGAGTCCCAGGAGAAAAGCCTCTGGGAAGGACCACTTACAGTTTTCCTTTTTTAAAGTAGAAGAAGTTACTACATAAATAACTATATTATATAGCATACAAGGTGGAGGAAGGAAGTTCAACAACCCTGTACTGGAGCTGTGTTTTTTCCTTTGGTTTTCTTTGTGGGCTTTTTTCTTTCTTTAAATGTCTTGTAGCAGCAAAGCCAGAAATACTTTATGCAGGTTACCCTGATAAAGCATCAGAAGACCCTTACATGGCTGTATCAATACTCTTAGTGTACTATGTCAGAGAAATGACAAGTAAGTTTCAAAATCCTTACCAATTTTTCTTTTTTGCATAATCTATGAAATGTAAATTCAAATGTCTTTGTTACACAAGTCCATTCTTGCAAAACAAAAAAAAACAAACAAAAAAAAAAAAGGTCAGTGCTTTGAAAGTTAAAAGCCCAAGCTATTTTGGGATAAAATGTAAGGGAAGGGAAGCCCTTTAAGTATTACATACTTCCTTCTCAAAGGAATAGAGTCTTTATTCCTATCAATTTTAATGTTTTTTTGGTAATGATACATTGACAATTTAATAGAGAGAGTAAAGGAATTTATGTGTGCATTTACACACAATCTCACCAATCCTTGGATGATCATTCTTTCAACAGTCTATTCCAACATTTATTCCGAGTACATAAACTCTTCAAGGAGAAAGAAAACAGCGGGGACATGTCAAGACTCTTTTAGTTTGGGAAAGGGAGAATGGCAGAATACAAATAAATCTTTGAAGAAACGTGGGCTACTTGTACATGGTGCTTCCCTGCATGAATAATCAATAAAATCTCCCTTGCTTGCCTGTAAATCAGCTTGGTTCTAAGGCAACTCCCCAGTTCACCACTGAAGCTGTGACACTGGAGAGACTATTCACAAATATAGTATATGGAATATACAAGGTAATCAGCATTACTGTCTCTTTGATTAACTTTCTGCTCTTCACAGAGCTGCAACAATACTACTAATAGCAGTAATGATAGATTGTAGCATTATCAAAATTACTACTGAGCTGCTTAGGAACCTCAAAGGAATTAACAGCAACTTGCATACCACGACTGAAAGAAGGTAAGATTATTAATTGATTTTATTTAAATTGCAATACAGAAGCAGTAGCAAAGGTTTTTTTAAAAAAAATTGCATATTGACTGCACGCTTAACAGTTATTGCCTTTGGGCTCTTCTGTAAATAATGAAAGAAAAGCAGAGCTCACAGCCTATATGATCCTTTCACAGCTACGTAAGGTGGACCGGAGATGCTAACTCCTTTCACCATCTCTCTCAGGCACAATTAGATAAGTCCTATCATCACAAATCCACATCACAACTTCTAATCACACTGCAGAATAAACCTTTTTTTTTCTTTTTTGTCACAGCATTTGGAAATCTAAACCAAGACAAGACGTAGGCTTCCTTTATCAAACAGGTTTCTCCAGTAAGACATTAGCGGGCACCTCAGGGTTGAGAAACTCATGTTGGAGTATGCTCACATACATGGGTATTGGGTGTCTAGCCTAGTGTGTCCGACTGCCCGCCTTCAGCTCAACCTCTGAGTGTCACTTAATGTCCCACATAACCTAGGATTATCCAAGGCGTCCACTATGACATCTGATACTGTGAAACAATAACATTACGTGATTTTTCTTTTCAAAGTTACCCTGCTGTAGTGCTACTTCTACTTTGACAGCTCACACTGGTGTTTGATATGCTGGGTGGAAATACTGGGAACACAGTTTCTCCCAAGGGAAAGTTTTCAAATGTCATTTCACACAAGTGATGTGCCTGAGGTTGAATATTTTGTTTAGAATATGTTTAAATGTTGATTTGATCAAACTGAGCTATAGCAGAAAATACCAACGTGCAACTCCTATCAATAAATTAGCATGAATGACTTTCAAACAAAACCAGTCAGAATTTTTGCCATTGGTTCCACCTTTTGCTTAAAAAGCTATGCAATTAGAGGGAGAAAAGTTGTAGCCAATTATCACAAATATTTACCACTCCATGACTTTGCTTTAGAAAAGATCAACACAGAATCACTTCTCCACTTAACTCCTGTCTGCCAACGTGACATAAAATGACAGAGAAAAGGAAAAGCAACTTCTTTCCATTGACAGCTAACAATTTTCCTTACTCAGAGTGTAAAGCAGATGAAGTGTCCTAATATCTTGACAGTCTAACTGAATTGTTACAAAAATGTCAAATTAGTCACCACCCATTCATAACTGAAAGGTTTTGTAACCTCTTTCTTAATGAAAATTGACTTTCACACAAGTTTCTGGTTTAAATCTGTACTTTAATGAGGAAAATCTTCCTACTTCTTGAAAGGGAACAAGCTAACACACTTTTGAAACCTCACATCATTCTTTGATGAGAATGATAACTCGTGTTATCACTAAATACTAGACTCCTTGAGTCATCCCACTATCTCTTTCTTCCTACTTTAAAAATACCATTTTCAGCTACATTTGACCATCTCCCCTCTGAGTTAACACCACCTCTACAAAGTGGAACTCAGTTGTCTCCCATGTCCCACGTCACTGCCCTGTGCTTTTTCCCACCTCGCCTATGCTAGGTTCTGAGGTGGGATTACAGGTTTCTGAGGTGGGATGACTGGTTGCCTGCAGCAGGGTCTGTGAATGGGAGAAGCCAGGCATCACACTCAAAAGCAACACAGCTTACAAGCTTTGCTGGCAGAGGGAATCACTGGAAAGGGAAAAAAAAAAAAAAAAGGAAAAGAAAAACACCCAAGGAAGAAACACAGGGGATATTATCAGTGATTATTACCAACAACAGTCCAACACAAGGATATTTAAAAGCATTTGTAATGAGCTTATGACTGACAGAAAAGAGAACTGTCCAAGACTAGCTTCCATGCATTACAGGGAAATATTTTATCCTATTGCTTCCCTACCATTACACAGTGACATTATTTAAGTGTAAAGACATTCTGTTCCTCAGAATAAGAATATAAATATTGATGGATGATCCTTAACTATTATAAAATACAGACACTAATGTCTACTTTGTGACCAAAGTTGAGTTCAATATTTGTCTGTATGCAAGTACACAGCAATCTTCAAAAGAGGGATATAATCTATTTTGCATAATATTACCACCACCATCATTAAAGATCATGTAACTCCACATCAGGTAAAAGAATGCCACAGTTACATGGAAATAATGATTTGTGGATGACCAAAACACAAAAACCTACCCTTTACACAATATTGCCATCACACAATTGAAGATCATTAGATGAGGATAATGTGCAAAGATCTTTTGGTAAGTAAAGCGACCACTCAGATGGGTCACATCACAACAGACCAGTCCGTCACACTGCGGGCTACAACTCTCTTGTCATTTACAGCTGATTTCCTCAGTGACATTCTCAACAGACCTACAGATAGCACTTCTGATGTGCAAATCGCAAAAACCACTTTGCCTGAACAGCTCACAGGCAACACTTGATCTGACTCTCTGTGCATAACTTAACACTATACCCAGGAACCCAACTTTGCTGGAAGCTTCTCACTCCCTTCAGACAGGATATTCTACATAAAAGTGCAGCAAACTGTGTGTATTTGTACACACATACACACACACACACATATAAATCTACTTTTTGTATTCTTACTGCAATTTCAACAGACACCTTGGTACTACCAAAAGCATAGAGTAGCAGCATTGCCATCAGCTTCTGAACATATCAGAAGACCTAGAAATTGTTTCTCATCATTTGAGTAGGAGGGATTCGCAGTGGGTTCACAAACACTTTGAAGACAGGTGACTGTACTTCTTCAGTTGTTCTGGGGGTGGAACATTATATCTGTGTAGAGACTTTTTGTGGGCTAGTTAGTACCTGCTGCAAATACTGATAAAACAAAACTTTGGCAGATGAGTCACGACAAGATCTTGAAGAAAGTTTTTAAGCTGTTTAAACATTCACAGTAGTTTCTAAAATATATTATCTCACCACAGATTGATCAGATTGTTTACACTAGCATTTTTGCTTCTCAAACAGAATACTTCCCTGCTGAGAGACACATACACATTTATTTTAAAGATCACTTTGTAAGTAATATCAGTTTTTAGAAACTTCTGAGAGCTCCACATCATTTTACACCATTTCCTTAAGTTTCCAGAAGGATTTCTAACATCTTGTAGAAGCTGCTGATGCCTCAGGAATGTGAGAAAAGGACCTAGAAGACACCAATATTTGGTGTCTGTTTTATTGTTTACCTTGCCAACAGAGAACTCCTAGAAAAATAAACATGATGCACACTCACTGGGCAAGGTGCCTTATATAAGGCTCATGTGCACGGAGGAACATGAGTGTTGTTCCCACGCGTGCATTTCATGCACACTTAACCGGGGTGCAACATTTTCCCTAGAATGAATCATGTACACACTCACGTCTCAGTTATGAGAAGTACTGCAGAAAGCTAGCAGAGACTTCATCTTGCCTTCTCCCTCCCCACCTGCAGCACTGAAATTGCACTGAGCGGTTGCACAATCTGCTTCTCAACAACCAGCCATACACAGCGCATTTTAGAAGAACACAGACAATCAGAATATCACCAAACAATCTAACACAACAATATGGCAGACACACAAAAAACAAGCACTGTTGTGAGACTCAAGCTTTATTACCATCAATATCAACTGATTTCAGTAGTTACAAGTGGAAATTGTTTCCTAATTGACCATCTGTGCAACTGCTCTCTCCTTCACTCTAATGCTACGAAGATGCATTTCATTGCATCAGACAGTAGCTCCTAATCAGTATTTTTTTTTACCTTTTGCTCTCACTCTTCAGTTTTCTTCAGGAGTATTTTATAAAAACTCTGGTCTAAGTATTCATGACAGCTTTCTAAATCCCCAAACTACTCAAACACAGTTACTCCTTGCAATTACCTAAGCAGTCTACAGAGAATGGGTAAAGTCAATCAATTGTTGGAGTATCACCAACAGTGGGAGCAACACCACTGCTTATTGACAACAAAATTATATTCATCAAAATTTTAGAGTCCCATTGGATGAGGTCCTTAACACCAGTGGCAGGTTTCATTACTTTGAACAAGTCACCACCTTTACGCTATTAGTCAAATCAAGTAAAACCCTGCAAGAAATTTAAAAACAAACAAACCAACCAACCAATAGCACTCAAAATAATGGAAAACAATAAAATTTTGATAGGTGAGGAGAGAGAGAGAAGTAAACAAATGCTGACCCAAGCTATCCAGTGCAAGTAAAAAATTCATCACAGCGCAATGTGTACCAGCACAAACACAAAGCAAATTTTCGCTCTTCCTCTACAAACCTGCAAGCTGCTCACATTTTCATATAGACAACAAAACATCTTTCCTATATACCAAAAACACTTAATGCATCTACCATAAAAATGTGTCATTACCCAGCCCAGCATTTGAAAAGTCTGCATAGGCCTCCTTTTCAGGGTTCAAGTTTGTTTATCCAAAAATTACACTCACTTTCCTTAGTCTAGTCCAACCTAAACATTTTCTTTCTACTTGCCTATACAGACACCACAAAAAAGGCATATATTCCTGAAAAGTGGTGAACATTAAAAGAAAAAAAAAAAGTAGCTCCAACCCTTTATTAGCCCATTTCTCGAACAAGTACCTCAATTATTGCATTCAACAGTCAGTTTGAACCTGTTCCCATTATGCTTCATAACTGAAGTCTTCTTTAAATGGTCATCAAACCCATATATACAGGCAATTACTTTTCTCCTCTTCAGCCTTCCAAAGCAAATATTTATTGTTATAAGATGTCTATTCATCCTTGTACAAAAACAAAACTTGCAGGAGGCTAGGACAGTACTTGCCATCCAGTCCTTTTGTCTGCTTTTCATAACCTGCACACATGTTTTTCTTCAGACTATTCAGATTCTGTACAATGGGAACAATCTCTGATTTCTGTCAATAATTCCAGTTTACCATTATGCCAGGACATGACAGGACTTGTTGTCTCTGCTTTTACCCTCAAAGCACTTATCTATTCATACATCTTCAAAGAAAAATTAAGTTAGTGAGGCACTGGAATATTTTTAAAAAATAGACAGAGAATAGTCCAAGCCACATAAATATTAAATTGAGATCAGTCTGCATGACTAAAATGCCTGTCAGACTGTTCTTTCAGGTATGAGGAAAACTAAACACTGTGTTAAAAAATGTCTACAAAACAAAAATGCATTGATAATGAAATCATTAGCTCCACATTTCATACCTAAACTCCCATTTCCTTTCTCTCCCACTGCTCAACCGTTTTTACCACACCTATAAAAAGCAGCAAATAAAAAATACACTAAATTGGCTGTACATTGTGTAAGAATTTACATGTATTATTGGCTTATTGCTCTCGGCATTTCTTTTGGTTCTGTCACCATAGTCTATATGCACCCAAGCTCTGATCTTAGGAAGCTGCAATCGTGAAATATCTCCACATAAGCATAAGTGTTTCTGTCTCTTTCTCAAGGACCAACTTCATTTCATTTGTCAGTAGCTGCGCTGCGGGAGGAAGAAGATGGCTCTGGAAGGCTGGTACACCTTTAATTTCTAAAAGATATATTTCACAGTTTTTCTTTTCCAAATTCCAAAAGTGGCTTAGCAAGGAACTCTGAAATAAACAAACCTTAATTAGAGACTGATTAAATATATTAACATAACAAAAAAGCTAATAGCCTTAAAACTACACAAGAGTAAATTTAGATAAGATCAAAAGAAACAGCTTCTTAAAACTAAATGTAATTTTGAAGAGAAAGTACTAATTTAAAAAGTTATGAAAGGACAAAAAAGGGAATACTAAAAGCAAGACTAAATAACAATTCCAGTGAAGCAGCACCATACAAGGTCTGCAGCAGTTCCAGCACAAGTTTGTCCCCTGCCAACCATAACCCCTCAGATGTACACACAGGGAGTGACGGCACTGGGGAGGAGCACTGGTTTATTCCTTAGTACCCATTTTTGTGGAACGCCTTTTCACAGAAACATTTAGGTCAGGAGAGACCTCTTGAGCTTATCTAGCCCAATAGCTGTGCTTCAATCAAGGTGACCTACAGCAGGTTGCTCAGGAGGATGTCCAGTCAGGTTTTTGATATCTCTAAATGTGGAGACTCCACAAGCTCTCTGGGCAAACTGTTTCCATGTTTAAACACCCTCTCAGTGAGAAAACAAAAATTGTTTTTCATCTGGTGTTCCCACAGAAATTTTATATTTTTTTTAAATCTCTGGGCACTGCTGAGAAAAGCCTTGCTTCTTTAGTCCCTCCTAATTCCTTAATCTCTTGTGCTCTTCCTTCTTTCCCCCTGCTACTATGCCAAATCCTGTCTGAGATTGCTTAGGAGTTGTCTGCTAATCTGTGCAAGCCTCCTGCTTGTTTTTGCTCCATTTCCTACTTGTTGGGACAGACTTTACTTAAGCTTGGAGAATGTCACCTTAGAATCTCCACCAGCTCTCCAACACCTCTCTTCTTTTCAGGGCTGTATCCCACGGGAGTCCTCCAGGCAAATCACTGAAGTGGGTGAAGCGTGCCTTCCTTAGGTTCAGGGTTGTGTCCTGCTTTTTGTTCTGCTCTCTCTACTTAGGATCCTGAACTGCATCAGTTCATGGTCAGGGCAGCCAAGTCTGCCTTCGTCTTTCACAACAATGACCACTTCTGCCTTGTTTGCAAGTATCAAGTCCAGCAGAGAACCCTTCCTCGTTGTCTCCCTGATCATCTGTATCCAGAAAGTGTCATGAACACACTCAAGAAATCTCTTTGAGCCATACTGGGTTGTCCTTACAAAAAATACAGTGGTTAATGTTCCCAAAGGACCAGGGCCTGTGAATGAAGTTCTTCTTCCAGCATTTTGAAGGCAGTTTAAGCTCTATTTTCAATCACAGACACCCACTCCAACACCACCCGTGTCAGTCGGCCCACTAGGCTTCACGCACAAACTCCTGACTGAGCCCTGACTGGTCTCAAAGCAGCGCCCCATCCATACAGCTGCTCTCACATCAAGGGCGACTCTCCTCTCCTTGCCTTCCTAGCCTGTCCTTCTTAAAAGTGCTGTCTCTCTTGATTATAGCCCTTCATCATGTAAGCCATCCCACCATGCCTCCACAAGCCTGGTGAGGTCACAGCCCTGCTACTGCTCAAGGACTTGTAACCCCTCCTTTTGTTCTCAAGCAAATATGCTGCATAACAGGAGCTCTCCACACTTCCCCAAGAAGCTGCAAGACACCATCCCATACGCCATCAATGAGCATGTTAATAGTCAATGACTTCAGCAGAATTACACAAGAAATATTCCCTTTCACAAGCTACTGGCTCAGTCAGAAACACATCAAAAAAGAAAAGTAGCACAGTGTATTACTGATGGTTGCTAGTACCTATAAATAGAGCAACCTGACAAATTCAAAAGCAAAAAAAAAAGAGGCAATAAGACAAGATGATGAAATGAAGAAACTTGAGATCTAAAGCTTAGCAAAAAAAGTGATAACATAAAATACACTCCACAGTCAAACATGAGCATGTGTGAGGGAAAACAGTTAAAATATTTGGTTTATGCAAGAGATGTGACAAGACATTAACACAGCTTAGGGAAGCCTTTTTCCTCTTCTAACAGACAAAAAAGAATTGTACAGATTTGGATGGGTGTTTTTATGTGGTCCTGTTAAGGTGAGTCAGTAAAACACAGAATGTGAGAGGACTTTCTACCATCCTTCTGCAAGAGCCAACCTCTGTTTCTACCTCCAAAGAATATTGAAGAAAATGCATTAAAGAACAATACAAAAATTGTCAACTCGAACAGGATAGCTGGATTCTTCTCTCATAGCAGATGGTGTGTGGGATATAAATAAACTCTCTTCTACACACAATTGTAATTAAAGTGAAATAAAAGAGAAAGAGGAAAAGTTGTGTTTGATTGACACATTCTAAAGAATTACTTAACTGCATCGTCCTCTACTGTCCAATCTCTGATGTCAGTTCCATGCAGAATGCCTAGGAAATGGCTGTTAAGCTGCATGACGGGCTGTATATCAGAAAACATTTCTTAAAATAGAAAG
Organism: Mohoua ochrocephala; assembly: GCA_013398855.1. Taxonomy (NCBI): domain Eukaryota; kingdom Metazoa; phylum Chordata; class Aves; order Passeriformes; family Acanthizidae; genus Mohoua; species Mohoua ochrocephala. The sequence goes on along the minus strand of VZTA01006646.1, from coordinate 234,225 downwards.
TTTCGTTTTCCTTATCAAAAGTTTTCCCCTCTCACTCTTGAGGTTATGTTGAGACTGCATTTCGTGGTCTGATCATCACACCAGGGTCACAACCATTGCTACAGGTACTGGTAATACCCAGCAGAAGGCTGTTTGCCATAGACCAAAACCCTGCATAGTGCCTGCCTTGCAGCTTAGGACCATTCTGGAGCCTACACTAAGTCCCTAGTGCTGCAGAAGTACCCCACCACCATGTCTATCCATATTGGTATGCCAGCAATACCCAAGCTAACCTGAACTGACCTAGTCTAAATCTAGCTTAGGAACCTCAGGAAATACATATCCACAAGGGCTGGGAGGGTCTTTGCCACTCAGCAGCTAATGGGCTTTGCTACCCCTACTATTTTCATAGCAACTGCTACGAGGAGAGCACCTTGGCAGTACAGCCCCACAGCTTCTCCTACCAATCTGCAAGGCATTTTCTGTGCAGTCTGTGTACTTCCCCAGATGATCTTCAAGGGTATGAGGTACAGAAAGGCATCCTGCTACAGCAGAGGCTCCACAGTTTTCCTCTGTCTGCCAGGCAAAGGTCTGAAGTCTCAGCATTGTGAAACCCCAGCTTCTTACCTGGGAAAGCAGCAGGACTCTCTTGTTAGCCTAGTTTCTAATATAACCAACATGCAGAAATGTCTTTGAAAACCAGCCTGGGGTTCTGTATTCCTACTAAGAGGCACACTGAAGTTGGCCCACATTACTCTTACATAATAAGCTTCCCCTCCGTAGGAGCAGCAGCCAGCACAGACCTCACATTTCTGCTCTGCAAGTGCAGGTTTCAGTTAATGAGCTAAAAGATATGCTCTATTAACTATGAATAACAGTTACTGTGAGCCAAGAACTCACAGTAGAGCTGTCCAAGAGAGCATGCACATGAAAGCACGAGGCCTCTCTGATATTTACACACTGCGCTGCTCGTAGCCTTGCAATAGTAAAACCCTGAATCACTACTGTGAAAGACCAGTTTCAGTTTCTGATGAAGATCATTACAGCAGTGATACAATGGTACAGCAAACCAGAGGGAAAAGCTCCAAGTGATTCTCAACTTTCAATCGGTAATCATCAGTATTAGTGTTTGTATTGATGGCATACACAAACATATGAAGCCGAATGACTCAATATGACTCAATATAGATTATTTTTATCTCTTAAGGAAAACAATTTTTTAAGCACACACAATATCTACGAAAAAAAAAAATTATATAATTAATCCCTTCAGAGAACCACTTCACTTTTTTCTACATTTTTCTCCTGTGAGGTGCCATGGTACCCCCATTATGTGTGTTTTAAAACCACAGGGAGTGGCAAACAGCTGATGCCCAGCCAGGCAGACACGCCATGCATCGGACTCACTGCTCAAACGAGAAGCACACACGGGCCCTGTGTCACTAGATGGAGCTCATCACCTACCAAAGCCACACACGGCACAGGATCATAAAGCAGGAGTTGGAGAAACAATGTAAATCAACCGAATTTATATTCGGGCAAGCTATTTAGTTGGTTTGCTTTCTTGTTACGTTTTTTTAAATGGTTCCATGCATTCTTAACCATAAATCTCAGCAGACTGATAGGACACAGAGAGAAGTAAAGGAGGCACAAGGTAAAACTCCATTCTCTGCATATTGTAGTTTATGCATATAAACCCCAGAGTTAACTGATCCCCATGCAAAGGAACTTATGCCTTAACTGCCTGTTTCTGGGGATAATCTTTTCCACTGAGGTTAATCCAAACTAAAAATCCTGCTTTACTAGATGAGAAAACTGAAATCTAGAAAGCTCAGGGCTAAACATCAAAATTTGAAACCATTTTGAATCAATTCTGTAGTTGCAGTAATACTTAATACATTCCAAGCTTGAGCTGGAACTACAAAATTTTCAGGTCCTACAAAAATTAAACCTCCGTAGGCCAGATATTCAAACAAATTTACAAACTCCCATCAATTTCACTAGCGACCAAATGTCAATAACCTTTGAGGATTAAAACCTAAATTATCTGCCTGAATTTTATACCTTTGCTAGTCTTGCAAAAAGATCTAAGTTTACAATCCTTTGCCTAAATCAAAAAGACTTTTTCTTAACAATGATAAACAGCTCCAGAAAAACATTCTATCTACTCTTAGAAGACCAAGATGCAGTGTAGGAAGACTTTTGAAAACCAGAGCCTCATCTCCTCTCAGTATGTTATCAGTGGGAGGTTGGAGAAAAACACACAGCTGAAAAAGGGTTTCGGTGCTGTTGTGGACTGCAAAGAAACAGAAGCGCCAAGAGCAGAGAGGTTTCTAAAATAAGACGACTTTGCTTAACAAGTTGATGCTGTCAGAAGGGTTTGCAAACAGCATTCTTTGGTTAATGGACAGCTTTGCAAACGCTTACGTGGCCTCACTTACAGTTTGCACACACAAAGTGTCTTCTCCAGTGACTTAAAGTGGAAAAGACACATAGTGCGAGAAGGCAGCAATGTCTTTATTCCCCACGCATTGCTTTCACAGCAAAACATTCCCCAAACTGCAAAACATGTAATCAATGGTGCTTGAAACATAGGCGACTCTTCTCAAAACATGAAAGATTTTCAGACAGAAAATTTCAGACAGAACTGGCTTTAAGCAGTTAAGAGAAGAAAGGTGAACAAAACTCAAAAAGCCTTCAACAGTGGATCCCTCTCTTGATCTGGTTTATCTGCTCACGGTACCCTATGCCTAAGAACAGCCAAAACAGAGTCTCAGTGCAGGTACAAAGGAAAGCAGCAGTAAGCAATCACAGAGGAGTCTCATTATCAAGAGAGACTCTGCATGTGAGAAGTATCTTCCAAGCCCTTAGGATGGAAAGATTGGAATAAAACCTAAACGAGTGCAAGTCTCATACGTCCCCTATGTATATTCTAATCCATGAAAAGAAAATTATAACCTAATCCTGGATGTACTTTTATGCAGATGAATTTTCTATTAAAAAGCTGCAGTTAAGCTCTTTGCCTTGATGCTATCTTGCGGTAATGAGTTTCACTGCTTAGTTATGAAACATGTCAAAAGTATTTCATTTTATCAATTACTGTTGAATCTGCTGCCTTTCAGTTTTAGTTCCACGACTTGGGTTCTTCTGTTACTGCAAGAAAAAAAGAGCACCCCATGCATCTTATCACCATTCATGACTGAGTAGCTCTGTCATTGTCTGCCACTCACACCCTATCTAATTGAAATATTCTTGATTTCTCTTAGGAGTATGACTTTGTTGCCAACATTTTATCACTTGTTTCTGAAAAAAAGAACCAAAAGGAAAAAACCAAACCAAGAAAAGACTACACTGTTGAAAGGAATTTTCCTATTGCAGCTAAGTTTTACTTAAATAGGTAAATATATTTAGAAGCACAGAATACTAAAAATGAAGAAGAGGAAGCCTTGTCACATCTAACAGAAGGAAATGCCTCACTGGGAAGCACACAAAAGGTGAGTAACAAACTACAGTCACATCTTAAGTACGGTGAGAGTCTATATCTTACGGTGAACTTGCAGCTAAAAAACAAACAAGCTCTAATCCACTTAATCCACTTTCCTGTTTTCAGCCGTGGCTGTTGCCAGAGGCAATGGCACAGCTACAAGGAAGAACAAGAGCGGTGTCCTGTTCTCTGCATCACATTTCTTTTCAAATTTTTTGTTGTTAGAGGTTGGCTATGCAATTGAGCCATAAAACTCCCCTCAAACCTCTATGACAAACAGTGAAATAGAATCCAATCATCTATACAGAAAACTGGGAATTTATTGAGGTTTTGAAAGCATCAATCTGAATGATTACAACAGCCTATCAATTGTTTGAAAAGTATGTTCTTGTAGTAATTTTGCATTTTCTATCCTTCCATTTTTAACAGGATTTTGTTAGCGTTTTATTGGTTTCGTAAAACTATATTTCCTCTATTGCTTACTATTTTAAGTATTTTTGTCCTTCCTTACTTTCTGCTGAAAAATAGTTTTAAAATTTGAAAAAATCTTTCTCATGTCTTATCTTCACACAGTTCCACAACACAAAATGTCTTTTTTATCTAGAAACACAATCTCAGATTTTTTAGAAACTGAGAACCAAGTATTTGTAGAAGCAAGTAAGTTCACATAGCCCTAAAATTAGAGAATCCTTTGTTCACAAAGTAAGCATTCCAAGCATCTGGATGCAATTAACTAGAGCAAAGTTAGTCTGCAACTAACTAGAGCAAAGAAACTAGCACTAAAAATTTTAAAAGGAATATTATGCTTTTAAATGCCTTGCACCTCCCAAACCGTGCAAGTTTTAAAATCAAAGTCTGAAGTGCTGCATATATTTAACCAGATGGGGTCTTGAAGCAGATTTTGTCCCTGTCATTTCTCCTCTCATGTTTAAACTGAAACCTGTAAAGCTTTGAAAAAGAACAATTTTGGTTACTCCAGCCCCAAAGGATATTTTTTTCCCTTCTATTTCCTTATCCTCCAGGGAAATAAAGGGCAGAGAATAAAGCAGCCTTTCTTGGGCTTCGTTTCAACTAAAAAAAAAAAAAATTATTAGAAGACCCTAGAGTGCTGCGAAATGGAGGGAAAAAAATAAATAAAAACTGAAGTGAGGCAGTAAAAACCCTTACAGTCCGGTTGGCAACCATCCAGCATCAACACATGCAGGAAATAGGAAACTTAAAACTTAAGTAATATTTTAACGTTATTACTTTTCAATCTATTGTTCAGTTTCCTTTCTTCCCTTTCTCTTTCTCACTCTATGTCAGAGGCACAGAGGCACAAGAAGAGAGATATTCCTGTTGTAAATCACAAGATAATTTCTAGGCTAAGTTCTCAGTCCTTGGCCTGCATTCAGGGTTGCATGTGACAGTTTGCCCCTGCTAGACACAGCAGAGTGCGGGGAGGATTTCCTGAGCAGCTCGTTCCACAGTATGTTACTCCTCTTTCAGAAATGGGTCCATTTAGATGAGAAGCTCACTACAAACTCAATTAGTTGAAACTTAAGCCACAGGTCTAGGTAAAAGCTTTATTTCCATCTAAATAAAGCAATACTACAGCATAGCATAGCAAGTAAAGACTGCCACTGATAAGGGTAGCTGAAAAAGAAAAGATTGAAAATTTGGAGATGAGGGGTTCCACTTAACATTCCCATCCTTGGCAAATGCCAGTTGAATAGAGCCAGGTTTGCTTTCTCAAGATACAATGATGCTATTGAATCAGAGGACAGTCAAACAGCATATCACCATACACCACACCAAACCATATTAAAAACATCACTAAAATTATGAGGTGCTATTACTACCTAGATTTCTGAAGAATCCTCAACAACCACATGCTCTTCTCAGCAGCATCTAGCCCTACTATATATTTATCTCCCATCTGCCCTGGTCCTGCCAGGCTCATAAAATTTCAGTTATCACGACATACTGCTGCCTAAGCACATATGTCTGCACCACTTAAAACATGCTAGGGTTATCCGAGACACTGACACAGCACTGGCAAATACAAGGAAAGGCATGCCTTCCTGGAGTGCCAACTACAGCCCAGGCTAGCTACCAAAGGATATTTAAAATGACACTGTACACCCCCCTACAGTCAGTTGAACCCCATCCCTATTCAGCCATCCCAGCCTAACAATTTGCAGAGGCTGGAGGCAGCCCACACCCCTCCGCTGCTCCCCCAGCCAGCAGCTCTCCTCCCAGGAAAGCACTGGTGAGAAAAATTGCTGCTGAACAAGTGAGATGAACTGGGCTTTGGGAAAGCAGCTCGTGGTGGGGGATGGTCCAAGGAGACCACTGATGTTGACTGTTGCTTTTGAGAGGGGGAACCCTAGGAGAGATGAACGGGGTGCTCTTATCCATACTTCAGTCTGGGAAAGAAGTATCCCAGAAACAGGTTTCCAACACGTGAAATCCACTGGTGCCCAAGAGGTCTGGCCAAGGGCTGAAAGATAACACTTTTCATCTAGGCCAGAACTCCAGATTCTGGTGATGAAATTTAGCTTGATGATAGTACAATGGATTTTTAGCAGTGTTAGTATGAAACACCAACAACCCATGGCTCCACAGCTGAATGGAAAGCAGTCAATATCTACGACACCAGCAGCTTACACCAGCAGCTTTCACCAGCAGCCCTGCAACTTACAACAAGTGCAAATTTTGAATCATCTCTGCCATGCTCCCAGACTACCCAGTCTGACAAGATCACAACTACAGTAGGAAGAGTTGTAAATAATTTGATGGGTAAAAATATGCAGGTTTCCACTCTGAAAAACTGGCTCGGAAGGAATCACAGTGAATTTCAATATCCCTACACCTACACACTTGCGATGAGGTAAGAAAGACTTATAAAATCAAAGGCAAGATTAGTTGATCCCATCCAATCCACACCTTTGCTATCCTAGCGGAACACAGAATACTTCTACAGAATTTCCTATATTTATTTATGTATTAAGGGTTGATTTTTTTTGTTTGTTTTGATGTAAATTCCTTTTGCCAGTCAAAATGCAAATTAAAGTTCAGTTTTTGTCAGCACCAGTCTGAAAACAAGCACAAACTTATTGCATTTCAGTCTTTCCACTTTTACCTTCCCCATCTCTTTTTGGAAGTCTAATCTGAAGATATGAGTTCTCTACTTCTTAGGAGTGTTCACGTCTCCATAACAAGTACTAAGATGCGATAAATCCTCCTGCCTACAACACAGATTCTTCATGCAGTTTTCCAAGACAGTGTTTTGTTGACAATTACTCACTAAAGAGTTCACCTTGAGTCCAGACATCACTGCAGGCATGGGTACCATCAAAAGCTACTTAGGTGATAATGGGACTGCTAAACTCGGTAGACAGGAATCTGCCTAAATGGGTATATATCAACCATCCTGAGGGGCCAAGGATGGACTGTACACTATCATTTCTCTCACAACAAAAATATCAGAGCTATTAGAAACAAAGTTTTCAGGTCTTTTACACATCTCAGGAGGAGTAATTTTAAAGTCTCTGGGATCCTAGAGCCAGAAAGAGGACATGGCTCTAACAACATCCAAACTATGAAGAGCAAGATATAAATTGGAATTTATTACCTCATCTTACACAACATGCATGCACAGGCTAAAACAGGTTATTTATTGATGTACCAGAGACTGAAATCTCCATGTACTACACTGCCCCTGCTAAATTTCCCTGGCTTGTACAAATATTAATTTAGCTGTATTGTTTTCCTGCTATTCTTACTTCAAATTAACAAACAGCTCTAGGGATCTCTGACTTTTTTACCAGCAATTAAAAAGATAAAACATAAAAATATATGAAGAAATAAGAACAAGGAGTTTCTTTTTCTTTCTCCCAAATGAAATTTAAACCAAACAAGAGGCAACAAAAGAGTGCACATTGAAATCTCCTCTTATATCTGGAAGAAAATCAGGTATTGTCTGAACACCCAAACACTGTCTAAAGAAAAGTACATGGCATGCCTATTAAAATCCTAGACAATAGCAATGCAGGCATATATGAGCAGATGAGTGTTCCAGATAGATGTACATCTCCCAGGGCTGTGCAGTACACAGATTCTCAATGTATCACCAACCAAGCAGACACAAAAACCACTTCAAAAAATCACAACCAATGTCTGTATAAGCCCATAACTTAGCTACACTGACAGGGCATGTGACTTGGTTCTGTACAACTTCTGTGTGTCTCCACCACACTCCATTTCATGGTGAAAATATCCCTTCAACCGAAGCCACCTCTCCATTTCTGCAGGTTTTTCACACAGACCTTGACTCAGAGGTAGAAGTCGTTCCACATAAAAGCACTGTTGAAGAGAAACCTGTGAAACTCCAAAGCTGGAGTGGGGAAGCTGGGTTGCCCACCTTATAAGCAAATATTCTCACTGTTGTCTTGGTAAGGATTCACAGAAAGGCACAGGCTTTCACTGTGTCACCATGAGGTAATGGCAATCTGCTATTTCTATTCAAATCACAATTTTAAAAAATAGTCATGCGATTTAGGCAATGGATTGAGACACAAACATAGTCCAGGTTCTTTTCTAAGCTCTTCTCCAGCATCCCTTTAAATCTCTATCTGTTCATCCTTAATCTATTAACTGAGACAATACAGTCTCTCTCTCTCTCTCATGAAATACTGTTAGATTAAATGCATCGGAAATGTGTCAACAATAGCTGTGTCAGAAATAAATGGCACAACACATGCAGCTGAAGCAGGAGATGGTCCCCACCACTCAGGCATCAATCTGAGTGCTGCAGACGGCCTCTGCATGTTTTAGATGGCTGAGCAGACCTGATGGCTGCTGCTGAGTTTTTTTCTGTAGAGAGAGCCCTGCTCCTATGCTCAGATGACACCAACATTGAACAGACAATAAAAATACAAAAAAATTAATCTGTAAAGTTTAGTGACCCTCAGTGACTAGAGCCATTAGAAAAGTAAGCATACGTGACCTCTATTCTGTTTGCTATGATTTACACATCTAGAGTAAATTTTGCCCCAGGCATATGTTTGATATAAACTTGAACAACATGCACAGGTAAATCCTTTTCAGTCACCAAAAGACAGGGACATCTCTTACAGACATAGAAGGAGATGGTCTGCTTGTGGAAAGCTGAGCAACAAAGCCATAAGGAGAGACGTTTTGCCTGCAGACTAAATATGCAACAGAAGCATTGAGATTAAAGTATCCCTTTGTCTCAATTATTTGTTATCTAATTAGATAAAACATTACATCAAAAACCCTCAGTCCTTGTTGCACACAAACTGAGCTCCAGAGAGGAGGCTGCAGTATTAAAGGAAGTGCAAGCACAATGATATCCATGTTCAAACCCCACAAGTCCCAGTGCATTCCCACATGACTTGAGAGATGTGCACAGGAAAGGCTGAAGTTACTTCATAGTTACAATAGTCAATGCTGCTTCTCCCTAAAAGAGACAGCAGAAGGTAATAGGTCCCATGCTAGGAACTGTACCTACATGTTCAGAATTCCTCCTGCTAAATTCATTTGCAAACTGGAAGATCAAGTTCTTCCACTTCTAACTGTGACAAAGGACACTGAAGAAAGCAGACAGAATAACTATGCCTCTTCCAACTTGACCCATGACCAGAAAAGAGCAGTCTTCAGGAATCCCAGGGTGCCATGACCAGAAGGAAAGTTTGAAATAAGGAAGATAACCCTCAATGGAAGGCAGTTGGATTAGGGAACACTCAAAGAAACAGGACAGAGACAAGTTCATGGACCTGATGGGATAAAGTGAGTGCTAAGGGAGCTGGCTGGTGCCATTGCATGGGCACTCTCCACTATCTTCGAAAGATCACAGTGGCTGGAAAAGGTCCAGAAGATGGGAAAGGAGAAAATGTCACTCCTGTCCACATGGTGGGCAAGGAAGAGAACCCAGGTAAGTACAGGCCAGTGAGACTCATCTCAGTCCCTGGGAAAGTGATGGAGTAAAACCTTCTGCACAACTTTTTCACGTCTTTGGAGAATGCAACTGGAAGTAGTCAGTAAAGAATTCTTAAGGGTAAATCATACCTGACTTACCCGGTAGCCTTCTACAGGAAGGTGGGCCAAGGGAGAGCAGTGGATGTTATTTACCTTAATGCAATATGGCTTTTGACACCCTCTCTCACAACACCCTCACGGGCAAGATGACAAAGTACAGTTCAGATAAGTGCATAGCGAGGTGGACTTAAAAGTGGATGAAAGACCAGGTCTAGTCAGTTGTGATCAGCAGCAGGGAGCCAGTTTGAAGGTAAGTCACTATGATGTACCCAGGGATTGATACTGGGGCCAGTCCTGTTCAACATCTGCATTCATTACCCAGATGATGGCACAAAAAATGCCCTCAGCAAGGTCACTGATGACATAGAAGGAAGACTGGCTTGTACACCAGCTACTTGTTGCCCAGTAGATCTGCAACTTTCATCTTCATTCCTTATGTTATTATTATAACTAAGATCACTCTTCATAAAAGTCCTGTTTTTCTAATGATTTAGCTGCAGCTGCAACACACCACATTCTCAGTAATGCACTATCCCACGCACATAAATCAATGACTTCCATTTTTTGTCTTCTATTTATAATTTCTCAAGTTTTGTAGTGTTGGGTTCCTTTTGTTTGAATTTTGGGTTTGGCTGGGGTTTTTTTGGTAATAGAAATTAAGCATTCTGGATCATACATGAAATGGCAGTGACCAATTGGGTTGAAAACTCTGCTCTTCTAGTCTCTGATTAACTAGCAAGGAATGGAGATCAGTCATTTTTGAACAATATATATACAGAAAATGGCTTAAAAACAGGACCCAACAAGATCTTTTGAGGCTTTCATTCACCTGTAAGTACTGTCAAGTCCACAAATTACACAGAATGCATCCTCCTCGCTTTCAGATGTTAAGAATGAGAATGGGGGACAGGGGAAGAATTCACCTTACCTTTTTCAGAAGCTCCATCTGATGATACTTTTCAAAAGCATTTTATATGGATTTATGTTTACATCATGGAATATTACTGAACACATACTTACTTTTGGTGCATATGTCCATTCCTCCATCACCTACCACAGATAGGCTTCAGGAATAAAAAAGTACCAGGCACAGGACTTCTACCCAAAGTAGAGAAAGTACCAGAAAGCTCCTTCAACAGGAATAGACAGGAACCAACATAAAATGAGATTTAATTGGGAGGCCATGCCCACAGATACCCATAGCAAAACATCTTTCTCTTGAAGGACACATTCTTTCTCATCATAGACTTCCAGCGTCTCCAAGCATGACTTACCGAAACAAACTCAGATGTTGGGAGCCTTCCTGCTTTTATATTTTTCTTTTCTTTAAAGAAGTGAAAACAAAAGAAATCCAAGCTACATAGACAAGCAAGACAATTTAATTCGCAGCAGCGCAAGCTGTATCACTTAGTCAAAGGAATGTTCTAAACACCTGTTTATGAGCAAAACCAGTCATAAAAACAGCTGTTAGCAGCAAACAGAAGCTAACAACAACAATTTCCCCTCCTTTTCCAGACACATAATGACATTTAAATCACATAGCATCACAGAAGAATTGCATAGAGCTGATGGTAATTGACGTAATTACTTGTATGCATTTCTCCACTACATAGTGTTGTGCTGTAAACCAAAGCATGTTAAAAGTAAGCAGAGCTTTTGAAACCCTAAAACAAGAATACAACATTCCCTGCTGGATCCTTTTAACCTGTAGGTGTAAAGAAAACAACTACTTCAAAGTTTTAAAACTTCAAAATGCATAATTTAAACCTCAGGCAGACACTGCAAAAATTAAAACTTTGCCAGTTCCTTTTGGTTAAATGGGTTCAGATCAGAACGGAGATGATACACAAACAGGTAATGAATGTTTATGTGATTAAAGATGAAGACAAAAAGGAAAAGAAACCACTAGGGAAAATATGCATAGTCGTATTTTTCTTCTTTCTTTCAAAAGAACCAAATCTTTCACCTGCAGATCTTTGATGGATCAGAGCAGGGAAAAAACGCATCAGTGAATGTGAATCAGAGAACTCTCCTTCCTTAAGTATGCATTAGCATCAGCAAAACATAAGGGAAGCAACGAATAACAACGTGCTGAAGGTTTTCTCTCAGAAGGGATTGCTTAGGAAGACTTCAAAAATCCTAAATGACAACAGATTTTACTAATAAATATTTGAATCCTATGTTTGGCCACATACAGGGACCTTGAACTGGTGTTACGGGTTGGGAAGAGGAAAGTAGCTCTGCAGTCAAATGTGTCTCTAGTTACATACAGATCTGTGGGTAAACTGTGACACCATGTGGAAAAAAAATCTCTTACAAATACAATTAAAACATCTGATGAAGAACATCAGGGGAAAAAACACCCATCTCCCATATAAACAAAAAATGCATCACTCTAGACAATGAAACTCAAAGGTTAAATGATGAGCTCAGGTGAAAGATTGATATCAATGGCATATCCTATAATAAGCATGGAAGAATGTAGAGAGGACACAGCATCCTCCATATCCTCCACAAAGAAAGATGGTTCCAAAGTGATCAGTTCTTCCATACATATAAACTTTCAAACAACCAATGCTCAAAAGAGTTCTTTTTGACTCTCCATTTGAAAACATTTTTGGATTCAAAATAAAATAAATAAGTGGCAATAGGAAAAAGCCTACTGGCCCAAAGTATAATAAAAAACCCTCTAAAAAACCCCCCAACCCCATCACCCCCAACACACTTTAATTTAGCACCGCTTTTACCAACATTCCAGAAAAGGATAAAAGATGCTGTGGCTATTTCCAGAGCCATGACTGTTGACAGATGAGAGGTATCTCACAAGTACTTTTTAAAGATTAAGAGAACTGGGTATTTTATTTCTCTCCATAGCTCAACCTGAGTTGTCTAATGGATCTTAGTACCTTTTAGTAATTAATCCTTCATTCTGGTTCTCTGCCTTAGCAATTTACTGGGACAGCACACAGGCTGAGATAACTTTCGTATATCAGATGGTATGTCAACAGATAATCAAATAACGTGCTCTCTGTTCATTTGTAAAACAGCCTTTCTATTAAGCACAAACAGAGGAAGCCCAAGTGATGTTGAAGCTGCACTAATGGGGCGCTGATTTTTGCTCCACAAGCACAGTACCTGGTCTTGAGAAAGAAGGGAACGAGGCCACGGGCCTATAAAAACTGTTGCAGGCTCTGGTCTCATGTTACATGCATGTGGCTACTGAAAGAACTCCCAGAAAATCATGAAAGGCTGTAAACAGTGGAGTGTGAGGGATCAAGGATGGGGAATGGGGGACATACAGAATTGACATGCTTAAACTTGAAACTTAAATTACACCTTAACTTAGCTGCTATACTGTTTCAGGATCAATTCAGTACGCATTGCAAGATAAGCTAATTAGAATAATAATTAGCTATTATTTGAATAATTATTAGAATAAAATAATGGGTGTTTAAATAAAGTATGCCTTCCTCCAAAAAAAGTCAGAAAAGCACATTTTCTTATGCAGGAGGATCCTAACAATCCGGCTTGTCTTCCAAGATGACCTCATGACCTACCTCCTAGACAATTTTAAAGTGCTTTTAACTCTATAGTGTAAGGATAGCTCATTTTTCCTACTTACTATTCAACCTAAGTTATACTTCAGACCTTTTCTAATGTAACGTAACTTAGTCAAAATCAAGTTTATTCATCCAGCACTGGAGCAGGTGAATCCTGCTGTGGTTTAATCCCAGCCAACAACTAAGTACCACAAGCTGCTTGCTTACTCCTGTCCTCACTTTGTGGGACGGAGAAGAGAAAAAAAGGTAAAACCCATGGGCTGAGGTAAGAACAGTTTAATAACTGAATAAAGTAAAATACTATAATAAAAGGAAAAAGAGAGGAACAAAACTCCCAAAACCCCAGTATCATTGGGGTTTATAACCCTAACCCATTGCTCACCACCTACTGACTGATGCCCAGCCAGGCCCCCCAGCAGCGTCTGGCCCGTCACAGCCACGTCTCCCCAGTTTATATACAGAGTGTCGTGTTCTGTGGTATGGAACATTCCTCTGGGCAGTTCGGGTCAGCTGTCCTGAACACGTCCTGCCTTCTTGTGCACCAGCTTGCTGGCAGAGACCAGGAAACTGAGAAGTCCTTGACAGCAACAACTAAAAGCCCTGCACAGTTACAACTAAAACCATCAGTGTGTTATTGACACCATTCTCATGCTGAATCCAAACCACAGCTCTGTACCAGTTACAAGGAAGAAAGTTTACTCTACCCCAGCTAAGACCAGGACAATACCAAAAGTCAAACCAACATTTCCACCAGCCTCTGTCTTAACTTATCATGAGAGCTATTAATACCAGTGAAATAAGCTGATCTCCGTGCATTACAGTCTAGGTTATCAAGTGCATATTTGCAGTAGAAGATCTCTTTATTTTAGCGCAGAGTCAGTTTGCATATGCATTGCACCTTCTGTTTAAGAATATTAGACAGAGATACATCAATTCCTCCAAAAATCCATTGTTCTACAGCCAGGAAAAATAAGAAAAAATGGGTTAACCTTCTAACACTTTGTCAAGTTTTCCATGACTTGGTTTTAAGGGGTCTTCCTGATATCCAGCAGTTTCAAGCATCCTATTATGTCACTTAAGTCCACATCCTTAGCAATTCTCAGTGCTTTGCATGGAAGTCTTAGAATTGTGAGAATCAAACTCAGACAACAATTTTTGCCATTTTTAAGTCAAATTGTTTGTTCCCAGCAGTTTACAGGCAGAGTAAAATAAAACTGAGAAGCTATGGCTCATATGTAGATGCTCTGTTAACAGCAAATCTGTGAATTAGAACTACATAAAAATGTAAGGACAATATAGTAGAACTAACTCCTACATTTTCCTCAAGTATATTTAAAAAAAAAAAACAAAAAAAAAAACCAAAAAAACCAAACCAAAACAAAACCACCCCCAAACAACAGAAAAAGCTTTGGAGGTTTTTTTTAAAGCTTTCAAAAATGCTTTGGATAATGAGGCAAATAGTGTGTGGGCAGCATTTTCAACCACCAGAAGATCTTCCATACATCCAACATTACCATCTTACACCGTGACACTGACATAAGAAATGGGCAAAGACACAAGAAGCAGCACTATAGAGGGTCCCTAAAATTACGGTATACTACTGTGGAAAAGCCAATTCCCAGTGCTGACTGCTGTCTAATACAAAAGCAGTACAATTTGAAAAAGCCCAATACAGAAAGTGAATCTACCCTGGATAAGCATGATGCTGCCTTCTGTTATTAGAGATTCGATGGACCGCAGACAAAATCATAAAAACACAACCAACAGCATCTACAGGCTCTCTCGTGCAAGTTCAGGAAATTCTAATTCAAAATTTCTGGCTACACATACTTAGATATAATATTATAACTTTAAACTTCTTCTAGAATTTTGTGATATGGATGAAACAGAAAGGCAATCAGAAAAAGTAGTAAGGCTGTAAGTGAAACTACAGCAGACATAGATAGGCTCTTCTCCTACTAGTTATGGCTGAATACACACACAAAGGCCAAGATGTGCTCCACTTAGACAGCAAATGAACTGATTGAAGCAGGAACTTTTAATTTCATGCTTTTTCCTCGTAAGCAATCCAAAATATCATAAAGATAATAATCTCAAATCCCCAGGCTTTTCTGACTTTAGTGCTACAAAGTTTTCCAAAGTAACCTACTCTCCTAAAGTTCCCATTTTATGACCAGCTTCAGACCAGATACTGACTGACAGAGTAGTACCCCTTGCTCTCTGCATGACAAACTCAACCTGGCTGAATCTCTAAGCCTACAAAAGCACTTGAACTCTTTCTCAGCCAGATCAGTGCATGATACTTCTCTATGCTGTTAAGAACCCCTCTTGGTGTTTATACACCATCACACAACCAAAATTCTAGTGTCCAGCAGGGAGCGTCCCTCCTGCCTCTACAGGAACACGATGATCCTTTGCATCATTTGTCTTCTCAGTAAGAAGATATAGTGATGTAAAGGTAATCCATCCACAGAGATGTACAGCAGTATTCATAACAGAGTGCATCAATCATGTCTTACTGAAACACTTCAGGGAGGACTGCATAAAAGAAAAATCAAAGTGCTTTGAAGAGAACTATCTCCTCCCCACCACCATGAAATCTCACATCAGGAGCATTCATCTCAGCTTAAAAATTATAAATATGCTTAGAAGCAAAGATTAGTTTCAGTTAATTTCCACTCTCACTTATTTACCAACACTCAAAACATATCAAGAATGTTTTGTAACTCTATAAATCCTTCTTTTAGAAAAATTCAAATAAACACTAACAAAAATATTTAACTGTCTTCATTTTATGAAACAGGAAACTGAAAGGTGTTAAGGTGCATGTAAATTATAAAATACTGCCTGAACTAAGCTGAACTCAGCTGCTTTGTTTTCTGACCTTTTCCCCTAACCATTAATGTGTGCATTCCACTGAGAGTGTAATTCTGAGAGTTCTCCCATATGACTTTGCTTTTCAGAAAGAGCAAAGAGCTATCCAAAACTTCATTTTTCCAAAGAAATAAGGACAGTGTTTGTTCATCTAGGAAACAGGTTTAGGAAACAACAAGTAATACTTGTGGATTGTTTACCAACAACGAGAATTGTGAGTCACATGAATGCTTAGAAGAATTCATAGCACAATGAGAAAGCTGTGCCCAGTCTATGGAAGCCATTCAGGAGATCATGCACATCAGTCTGCTGAGCTAAATCAACAGTTCTTCATAGGGACATACTCTGAAGAAAAGGGAATAAGCAGGAACAAAGGAAAAAAATACAAAATTACCAAGTATAAGAAACTATCTATTGGTGAAGACTGAAACCAAAGCCAAAGTGACTTTCAGCTATAGGAAGATACATTCAGTTGGATTAGAATGAAGAATGGGACAAAAGGACAGAAATTAATCAAATCTCAGGAAAGTGCCAGCTGAGATTAATTTTATTAATTAAAAAAAAAAAAAAAGGAGGGCAGATAAGAGGACCTGCATGTTACATTACAGTAAGAGTAAAAGCTGTCACATGTTCTGCAGCACACAGGCAGTGGGTGGTGACAAGCCAAGAACAATAGCTGTTTAATTGTGTTAGCACTGCACATCAGTGGAGTTCTTTTCACACTCAGAAGTGCCAAACAGTGGTTAGCAAGTGTTAGAAAAAGAAGGATCGAAGGCTGAATACGAACACTGCAAAACAATAATGAGAATTACAGAGCACAAATCACTATGACAAAGAAGTTCCAAGTGCCAAAAGAAGTTGCACCACACCATAATGTAACCAGCCTTGGAGGGCACTGGTGGGAAGGAGAAAAACTGAAAACAACTAAAGCATAGATGAAAAGGCCAATTACCTGGCATCACTTAAATGTTCAAATTGAGGCAGTCTCCTTCAAGACTGTTCCCCAACCACACTTGCTGAAGTCAATACCTTAAAAAATGCTGCTTCTCACTAGTATTAGTTGTGTTCAAAAGGAAACAGACTTCAAGCATTTACAGTACCAGCTAGATCACCCAATAAAGGGATTACAGGATAGCAGTGAAATAGCACCCAGTAGATCTCTTAGATTTCTACTGTAAGTGAACATTACAAAAAACTAGAAATGTGACTGTATTGAACACCTGTTTATAAAAGGAAAGTTGAGAGGTTTTACCTTCTAATGTTTTTTATTCCCCAGAAATGCAAAGTACCACCTGTAAGACACTCAGTAAATTAACTTGGCTAAATTACATATTTGGTGGGAAGGTGCAGCAGAATATCAAGACTTCAATTTCCAAATTAAGAAAAACTGGCTTTAAGTACCAAATTTATTGTAAACAATGCAATAACGTTGGGGAGAAAATGGACTTCATATTAGCCCATCCAACTCTTCAGTTTTTCACTGGATTGGCTTTCAGGATGTTTTGGTTATTAATTACTTTGCTCCAGTTGAAAATGATTGCTTTCTCTCTATCAGACCTGGAACAGCTGTTTATTCCTTCAGCCTAGCACATCTATTAGCTTCATTTTCATGTCATACGGTCATTTAGACATTAGTCTCCTGCTGGAGAAGCACATTTTTACATAAAAGCACTCATCTAGTGTCTGTTCAATTTTTCACTATCACACCAGAATGTTGCAGCAGCCAATCTATACCAATGCCAATCCCCAATCTATACCAGAAAGGTATCATCCAATTTTTTTGAGAAGTTTCTGGTATCAATATGAAAATAAATGGCTGATCAGGCAGAGGCCTGAAGAGGTAGTGCCATACCCCAGAGAACACTGAGAAGATTGAGGACCACTTGTACTTATAAACAGCTGACTTAGGTTGTCTCTCAGAGGAGGGGTACCTCAATTGAATGAGGAAAGTGGGCTAGCTGCAAAACTACAAGTTGTCACCACAAGAATTGTTCAGTTACTATTTATCAGAATGCTGACAGCAGAAAACTCCCATCTGGTTTAGATAAACCCCAGCAAAGGGAAGCTTTGTCCAAATGCTCAGACAGAAAAAAATGGAAATGTCAAAAAAGTTAAGCATAAAATAAAGCTAGTAGAGTGTTGACAGCATTGTAGAGAAAGGATGAGGTAGGCCTAATAGTCAAAGCAATAAAATGAGTATACATCAAAAACATCCATCATTCCAGCCTTTATTTTAGGCAAGTTCTGTTCTAAAAATAAAATCCAATATGCTTCACCTTTAGCCAAATGTCCTGAGGAAAGACTACTTTAACTTTTGCTTCTGTCCACTTTGGTAGTAGGCACATGGTTATGATGGATTCTTTCTCCATTGGCTGAGAAGGGGGGGAAAGACATAAAAGTGTCATGAGGGTCTCACTCTTCTGCAAACACCCCTGCAAGTTTAACAAAGAAACCAGCCCAGCAGTATGGAAAACTCCCGTCCCTCCTGCACACGTCCAAATTGCTGTAAGAGTGAGCACAATACAAAGATCCAAGCCTGTCAATCCTGCACCTTCAGCAAACACTCTCATTTTAAGGAATCTCAATTAAAGAAAATTTAGATTAATTTAGTTCTGTACTGTGCCCTTTTGACCTCATTTAGGCCTGAAAGTGCTTCACAGTGGCCCACAGCATACTGTAAGGGTGGCAGCAGTACCGGTCAGTAAGTTTTGGACACTGGTGCCTTCAATACTGAAATAAGAAGCGCCGGTTCTGTGAAGGGTCATGCACTGAAGATGTACCACAGAGACACCTACATGTTGACTCCAAAATGGAAGTCAGGACTTAAAGAGGCACAAGAGCAGCAAACAGACATGGGTTTCTCTCTTCAACATACAAAACTGCCTTTCCAGTGCAGGTAATCTAGTTTTTTGCACAGGAGGGACCAGGTTTTAATTTGTGGATATGAACTGAACTGTTCCTCAGCTTGGTGAAAGATTTGCTTCTGTTAGGTATAATGCACAGGTATACTGAACAGATAAGTATAATGATTGCTTATATTGTAAACCTGCTAAAAGTCAAAACACTACGCTTTTTCCAGCATTATGGAAACTGTCTCCCCTGGACATTCTGGAACTGAAGAATACAGAAAGGCACTACCTAAAACTAACTGTTGTTTTCTATACCTCGTATACTATGGGTGAAATTTTAGAGAGAACCAGCAGCAGTTACTGAAGCTGGATGGAGATGATGAGCTCTGTGCCAGAGCCTTTAAAGCCCTCTCTGCCTTGTCAGAATGATCTCGAACATTACAAGGCGACACAGCCTGACTTAAGGGACTTCCTGACAAGAAGATTCACTTCTTGCAAGACATGAGCAGTGTTTAAAACCCAGAAGTACACACCACTCATAACCCAGGATTCACTTATTCATTCACTATTGCTCAAAGATCACAAATTATAGTTTAATACCATCATCAGAAAGAATTACAACCTTTCCTTCTGCCAGCAAACCCTGAACCCTGACAGAATATGCCTGATTTCCAGGTGCTTACCATTACAGCTGCACCACTCAAGTGATAAGGAAGTTAAAAGTGACTGAACACAGGGACTTAGGTTGACCTGCCTTCTCATTTCTAAATGCAAGCTTCTTGTTAACGAACCCATAACAGTACTCACATCTATCATTAATGGGATCTGCTGCAGCCATCTGTAATTAATCTGCTAAACTGTAATTAGAGCTGGCAAGTATCTAGTTCAGAGAGAGCAGCAAGTACCAGGTGTCCCACCAAGTGATACCATATTCCCACCTCCCCTTCAAACAGAAGCTCCTGGCATTGTTGGGCAGGGGCAGACCAGGAGAAGAGTTCTCACATGATTTTCTGTAGCTTCAGGAAAGCTATACATACAGCCATACCAGCAAAGAGACCAGGATTTCTAGTTCCATGTATTTCCTGGCAGTATTTCCTGCAGCCTTCACAGCCTTTATTATTAACCAAGGTCTTGTATCCTCAGGGAGGTAAATATCACTCATTCGTTTACACGTGAAATCACCAAGTTTGAACAAGGTCAGTTTGAGAAGAGCCAGGAACAGATCAATCCATTTTTCTGAGCAGAATGAGTATTACCATCATATGCACTGACCTCCTGCACAATGCAGGCCACAGCACTTCAGCCAGTAATTTCAACACTCAGATCATAACTTCACTTTGAACCAGAGCTTATCCTTTAGGGAGACATTCAGCCCTGATTTAGAGACTTCAGGTGATAGAAAATCTTCCATCCAACTAAAAAAAATTGTTCCAGTGATTAATTACCCACACTGTTAGAGATGGGGTCCTTATTTTAAATCTCAATTTGCCTAGCTTTCACTTCCAGTCATCAATCCTCATTACACATTTTCTGCTCCAAAAAGATTAAGAAGCATTCTACAATCAAGAGATCTCCTCCCTGAACAAGTATCTGTAAGCTGTCTTCAATTCCCCTCTTAACCTTCACTTCTATAAACTCTGTAGAATGAGTTTCCTTGTCTCACTACTCAAGCTATGACACTCCTAAAGTACACATCCTTAGGAAGTAAGATATCACATCATTTTTATAGCCTCCTTCTGAACCCTTTCAAGTTTACTAGGAAACACTACTTTTGATGCAAAGGACAAAACCTTAAATCCTTACTTTGTTAATGGTCTCCAATGTCACATCCAAGGTAATTCCAATGCATGAATATTCCTCTACTTGTACAGTCCAGTTTTCTCAGCTACACAATTAGAGAGAGCATATGCTCAACTGGCTAAACAAGTCTCATCTCCTTTTTCAGAACTACTTCTTCCAAAGTAAGAAATGCTCTTTGTTATGAGAAACAGGAATTTGCCACAGGCTGTATTAAGAAATCAATTACCCAAACGAGCCCACTTCACCCGCTATTAAAAAAAAATCTAGGCTGATTGATTTTCCCACATGAGTATTTGTCTTTTCATTACCTTTCTGGTAATTTTAACAGCTGTGTCCTTTATCTGCTCATAACATTACACCCATTTCCCTCTTCCATACTCTTGATCAAAGAAAGTGGTGCATGTATGCCACACATCATCCACGGTGCCATCTTTCCCCTTCCTCAAGGGTGTCAGTGCCACACCTATTAACTGGCACTGCACTTTATTTTTCTTTGGCTAGACTTTTCTAGAAATCAGAAGTGATATTTTACAGATCAATTGCTTCAACTTTAACAAATATTTTTTGTAATAAATATTTAGGTCTCCAAGGCTTAAGACCCATATACAGTACACATTACACATGAAGGATACTCTGTGATCACTGCCACTGGACTATTTTGAGATCATAACCGGCACTTTCCAAATACAGAGTAAGGTATTTGCTGATTACCATTCCTTTCTCTGCACCACAAGGGATCACTTTAGATATTCATCTCTCACACTCCATAATGGAATCTTTTTAATTAAATAAATCTTTCAGAATTTAAACTTATTCACAATAGCCAAGTTTATGGGGAGTTTTTTCTATTGTGTTTTTTGGTTTTGTTGTGCTTTTTTGTGTTTTAAACAAATCCACATGTAATTCCTATAGCTTTGTTTTTCAATTGCTTGCACTGAATCTCCCAATTTCTATTTCCTTCCCCTCACCCCAAAAAAGACCATACTCTGTAACTCTAAAACAGCACATTTGAGCACCAGGCAGAAAGCCACAAGGACTTTCATATATTCCACTATGCACAATCAATCTAAAACTAACATTGTACTTCATTACCCGTGTATGTCCCAGCCACATAAAATAGAGGAAAATGCCAATCATTTTTACAAATATATTCCTTCAATATAATAAGAAAGGCTCATGGTTTTACAGCCACATAGCCCAGACATATTTGGTTCAGAACCCAACATTGACAAATGCAACATTACCTGTTATCCAGTTTTCTCCAAAAAGAAATCCTTCAGCTTCCAAGTCAGAAAGAGACCCAGGGAAACTGGTGGCCCAAATGCTGCACAGCTAGCTACCAATGCACATATAAGATCTTCCTCTGTAGGAAGATTTTCTTCAAATGCTATCTAGTTTCAACTACTTCATGCCCACTGATTAAAAACCTTAATAACATTATCACGAAAACCTCCAAAACAAAATAGCTGGGATACAGATCCAGTTAACAACAGTTCACCAATCTCAATACAATAATTCAGAAACTGCAAGTTATTCCCATTAAATACTCAAGAGAGCTACATGAAGTACTTTGGTTTTGACTTCCACATCCAAACTCACTATCATGTTTTCTATTAGGTTGCTCTAGTCACAGTACACGCAGAAAATAAAGAACCCTTGCTCCCTGATGGCAGGGGCCCAGTTAAGCTCTACAGGAAGAGCTTCCAGAACAGAAGCCAATTATTAAGCCCATTATTTGCAGTATAATAAGACAAAACACTAAACAAGAACAGCAGCTTACCAACAGGAAAAGACGAGGGTAAGTACAGCTACCTTTGGTAGCAAACAGTTCACATTTAAGACATGATTTTAAACTCAAGGAGACTTTCTGAAACCAAGTTATCTTATTTTCTTCAGGATAAGCTTTAAAGCAAACAGAAAGCAATTCTGAAGTGTGATGGCCTGTGATATACCAGAGTTCAGGTTACAGTGTCATAATGATTCCTGCTGGCTTTACAATTTATGGACGTAGGTTCACAGCCACAAATGCTGTTTACACACTGAAGATGAGAGGCACTCCTCCCCCCCCCCATCAGAGATAGATGAAATCAGTGTTTCATTTTCTCTCACTTTTAGAAATCTGAACAGATCCAGTAATATTGACCTTTTATATTTAGCAATATTTTACAGTGTTCGCAGCTCACAAATTTTATTCTGTTAGCTTTCTTCCCTCCCTATGTTAAATATGGCTTTACCTGCTTCTTGGTCACCTACTCATTTCCTTCTTTCTCCTTGTCTTCCTGCATTCGTTCCCTTTGCGTTCAACCACTTTTCTCACTATCAAGAACCGTTTCCTTAGACTCTTTTCATCCCCATATACACATGCTACTTAGCAGACAATGGGGACAGCAGAGGAAGGAAAAATGTGTGTCTTCAGAAACACTGTGAGTCAGGGGGCTGGTGAAATAAAAAATTACTTCCACTGATAACACGCTACAGGAGTCTCTCAGGCTACTGTCTGTCCTAACAAAATGAGTAACACATGAAAAGGAAGGAGGAAGAGGCAGTTTAGAGTTCATGCTCTCAGGTAGGGCTGCCTCTTCTAAAACAGCCCTCTGAAATATGGCATTTCAGGTGTAATACAAAGAAAAATATTGTTTTAGCTGTGTGCCTCAAGTAAATCAGAAAGCTTTGTGTGTGCTGTGACAGCTCCAGTGGCGCCAGTCTGCACCTCGAGGCATAAGGAATGCAGAGCTCTGAGCACAAGCCCAGCTGTGCATCCCTGCCACACCAACGTGGAGAAAATCCTCTCTGCTAAGTAAAAGGCGTATAAATGAGAGAGCAGATAGCAATGAAACATTCAGCCAGGAAAGCAGGAGGGACCCAGAGAGCCTTAAACTGACTGGGAATTTTTTATAAGTTCAATCGAGAGGGCTAGAAGAGTAAATTCAGTTACATTCAAGACAAGCAACCACAAGTCTCAGAACCGCAGCACTGGAGCTTAATAAAAGTAAGTAGCATTAGACAATAAAAGCAAACACCAGGTTTCATCCATCTAGCATCCTAGGTTATTAAATGTTTCTTGAAAGTTGCATCACAAGAAAGATTAGCACAGGCTACCGCTCTGAGTACAAGGAGGCTTTAAAGTCCCTCTTTCATTGCCTGTTTTGTCACTCCTCTCGGAAATCCCTTCTGTCCCAGGCACTTGCTTTAAGCATGTCCCTGCCTTTCTGTAAACACACAGTGGACAGCAAAATTTCTAGTCTAGAAGGCAAAAAAGGGAAAATTCTAACTAAAGCAGCTGATTTATCCTGTCCAAACCAGAAATCATCAGCACGGCCTCCTCACAGACTTTTATTTACTACAGTTTAAATTCTCCAGGAGAAAAAACAAGAAGGGGGAAAGGACAGTGCACAGCAGAAAAAACCCACACATTCCCAGCCAAGCCCGCAGGCCCTGCACGTCTCCTCCAGCCCCACTGACCTGCAGCTGTACACAGCCTGTCTGGCCACATCTCCTGCTCCTGGGGAGGAGAGCAGAACCCCGAGAGGCAGCAGCAGCTCAGCAGCACCCTCAGCACCTCCCCAGCTGCCTCCAATGGCCCCACAGCACCTGAACTTCAGCACTTCAGGGCCTGCACGTGTTGCCCCACTCCATCTGTTACTTAACAGGAGAGAAGACCTTTTAAATGTAGTATCTGCTTGGGCTTTTAATAGCAGAGGTAAAGTGAGCCAACAGACCTGGATGAAAAGGCCTCAGTGTGCAAAAGCAGTGGCAATGGTACATGCTAGGCAGCGGTGAGGTATTACTGCTGTTGAAGGTGGAGGGAGGGGGAAAAGACACAATATCACAATGCAGAGACTGGTAGAAGCTACCACAAGACTTCCAGCCAGTCACCTCCAAAGAAAAGCCAGTCCCTGAATGGCTGAGGACAAAAGAAGGGCGCCATGCCATGAGGGGCAAGGCCTTTGGCTGGGCAGTCACAGGACTTCAATCTCACTTTCCCAGCTGTTGGGGTCACACCTTTGGGCAAGGAAATGCCTACACAGCTTCTGTCCCTGCCAGTATTGAGTTGGGCTACTCTGTTCATGGTCTGGCCATGCAAAAATGGTACCAGGTCCCGTCTGTCCCACCTCAATGTCAAGGCATATCCCCATTCACTCAGAAGAGCTACACTAGCACTGGTTTCCCCCTCTCTCAGGGGATTCTGACTAGATTCAGGACTCAAGTTATTTTCTTCATACCTTGGCAACATCTTAGGTGCAAACCAACTCCCACATTCCTGCAGAAGGCCCAACGTTTTATCCAGAACCTCAGGGAGGACTACAGCTCCCGCCAAAATCTCTGTCTGCTGTCTCTGAGGATGCACATGGTATGGGACAGACTAGTCAGAGCTGAAGACTGCACAGCTTTTTGCAAACTCTCGTTAAAAAATGGCACTGAGATGGTCATAAAAAGGCAGTGTCTGATGTCAAGTCACTGAGGTATCAAACTCCAGTGGTACAATTCAGGGCAGCGCTATTCCAGTCATGCTACCAGAGGATCTAAATAATGCCAAAGAGGATGAGCTTAACTTTGAGCACTGGGAATGGGGTCCAGTGATTATTGGTTCTGAAAAAAGGCACATACACAGGATTTTAATAACTTGGACTTAATTTATGGCTTTACTACACATATTTCATGTTTAATTGGCAAACGTCCCTTATGATTTTAAGGGACTTGTAAATCCTTAGCGTAGGTACAAATTTTAAGACAAATGTACTAAATGGTGATGCATCCAGATACAATATGTTTCTAAACAGATGTTTCATAGTTCAAAGAGCAGTTAAAAGCAGCAATCAGTCCTATGTCATATGGGAGGTCAGGATAGATCATAATGGCATCTTCAGGCCTCAAAATGTATGATGTAAAGCAGACGATTATACCTAAAGATGTACCAGTAAAGCTGAATTCCTGAAAACAGATAATTATAGACAATTCCATGTCTATGTGTTTTGCAGAAGATGGGTGACTCAGTGGAATACTTAAATTTGTTGTTCATGACCTCTGTGTGCTGATGTGGATTCTAAGACTTCTGTGGTCATTGTCCCAGCACTTCGTGGGGCACCTCACTTGCTCCAGTGTCTTGTACCACACTGACTGCTGTTGCCATGATTTTAAAATCAAACTCACGATAAGTCTGCAACCTAGCATTTCAGACTAGCTCTGAAGCACAACATCTGAATTTGAGGTTTGCTACTAGTCACATATTCCCATCAGGGTGACAGTTAACAATTCAATTACCAAACCTGCAAGGCCTCTTTCTAGCAATACTGTTCATAGAATCCCACCAGCAGTGATTCACATCCTTCCTAGTCCTCCTCAGTTTGTGACTAACACTGAAGTACTGAAGTACGGGCTTACAAGCAAAAATTGACTACTCAATTTGTACGCCCTTCTAATGCAGGACACAGTCAAGTCTGAAGTGTGAGACAGCAGACTGTCCTCAGTGCTTCTTCAGACAGGCTTAGATAGTCAAAACTGGTATTTAGTTTTTGACATATATAGCCTTAGGAGTATTGACACAGAACATCTGTCAAAGAGGGGAGCTGGAAAACCCACCCCACGTTTTGGAAAATGTTGATTCCCTGTCAGATCCCCTCTCTGGGTGGATTATTGTTGCATCTTACTTTTAATTTATTCAACATCCTCTAGATGCTGTAAATGAAAGATTAGAAGGCAGTAATTTAAATATTCAGTGTCAGTATATAACAAAGAGCCAGATTCCTGCTGAGAATAAATATTTTTTAGCAGCAGTAGTTCAGCCTGTGGATTATTTTTTCAGCGTTTATGTAAAGGAGAAGATGCTAACTGACATCACAGTTCAGTGTTTAGCAAACAACAGCGTGCCAAGAATTGTCACCCGATTAACTGTTATAACGAGTGAAGAAAGAAATGCTAGATCTGTCAAGTGGGAAGGGGATGCTTGTGGGCTTTTGCTCTGCAGCAGGTAGGCAATTGGTCCCATTTAGCACTACCTGCTCTGAAACTTTCTGTTCATAAAGCCCTTGAGAATTCTTGGCTTGGAAGAAATATCAACGCAAAACCAATTAGCAGCAAAATTGTACTTTCCCAACTGGATCCCTTTTGCATCAGAATTAATCTAAGTCATAGGACTAATCTCTCATGACTCAAAAATCAGGAATTTGAGAGTAGGATCAAAAACACGCAGTATTTTGAGGGAACTAATTCTCTTTGTCTGCGGGGAGACTGGAGGGAAGTGAACAGCTTTTGCGTGAGAGGATTCTACAGAGGATTCTAATCAGAAGATTCTACTTCTATATTCTTTCTTCTTGCCTTTTTAAATCCATATGTCAAAAGTTAAATACCAGTTTCAAAAATCTGAGTCCATCTGAAAAAATATCAAGGACAGTCTTCTGTCTCACACTTCAGATTTGACTTTAGAAGGTCACAAAGACTGAGCAGACAATTCTGCTCATAAATCTGTACTTCCTGCAATTAAAATTCTCCAGAACAGTTCAGTAACAAAAAAATAGTGGCCAGAACCATAACCCAGCAGGCACAGTCTTGGTGGTGTTACTGGTCCATGACGAACCTGCTTGGAAAGTGGAAGAGTAGAACATGGAAAGAGTGATATTTCTGAACACATGAGGTTCAGCTGGCAGCCTGAGTCCGGGTGTGAGTGCTAGCCCTCTGTGGCAGTGTGCCAGCCCTATGGCCAGCAAAGGAATAACATTGGAAAGAATAGGAAAATTAAATGGACTCCTGAGTCCCTTAAGTCATTACTTGTTAGTACTAAAGAGGAAAGTCTCCTTTGAAATGACTGAAAGCAAAGGCTTGGGGAAAGGGCACTGGATACCAGCAGTCACTGCACTGCTGATGACAGGGTATGGAGGACAGCAATGATCCTGGATAACTCAGCTGGTGGAGTCACATCTGCCCTTATCATGGCTGGGAATCCAAAGCCCTTGTCTTTTCATGTGACTTGATGTACCTCCTGTGCCTGCATTTAGTTGCCTGCATCAGCACCCCAACTTTTCTTTAAAGTTCCCCTACAGCTGTAGAAATTGAACCTCACTGACATTTTCTGCCTAATTTGTATCTTTCCCCTATGTCACGGAAGATGCAGAGTGCCATGGAGAAAGCAAAGGTCAATGAGCAATGCTAGGCACAGATTTTTAAACCTGGTGTTTGTTTTTATCAAGGCCAAAAAATACTTGCTCCTGATGAAACACTCTCTGCACTAGCACCCACTTTTTTGGCAGTGGTTTTGGTGAAAGTAGAAACACAGTCTTAGACCTGCCTTGAAAAGACAGGACACGCAAGCTCAGCTGGCTTGTTCTAGCTGTTTACAGAGCAGTTAAAATGGCTTTTTTCTTCTGTACCCTTGGCATGAACAAATCAATAAAAACATAAAAAGATTAGACAGAGTGAAAGACCAAATGACTGACTGACTTGCAAGATAGATTCTGTAAAGACACAAAATCACGCAAAACCATTAAGGCCCATACACCAATTGATAGATGCACTCAGTGAACATACACTGTGCAAGAGTGTTCAGCAATTGTGGCAGAGAAATTCTAAAGACAGAGGCTCTCCCAGAAGTCAGGAGGTAAAGAAAAATGGCTCCAATCTATAACAAAAATTACATGAACACACACACTGTGTTTTTGAGCATGATTTCCTCTTTTATATTCCAAGGCTGCTTGGACATTGCTTTGTATGTTCAGATCAAAGCAGCAGCTGTCAGAGCTCTGCTGTTGTTTGGGGTTATTTATAGAAGGGCAGAGAACAATTATTCTCAAGGTACGTGAGGGCTCCAAAACAAACAGGTTAAGACCAAGCTGAGTGAACTTGGAAGCCAACTGGCCACATGTTACATATTATACACCCAGACCAGAAGGGCAAGTCCTCATTCTCTCTCTGCTCTGACTTGAGAATGCTTGTTCACTTAAAAAAATTAATATTCTATTCTCATGACCAGATGACCCTCCCTTCTCATATACTTCTGATGATTCCCTACAGTGAAAAAAATGACTGCTCTCTACTTTTAGACATCTAAAATCGACCTTGTCAAAACTACAATTTCTTTCTTTATTTTTAGATCTTTCACCTTCACTTGTTATTTAAAACTGGCCTCTTTTCAATCTCTTTCCATTTCCTCACACATAATTTAAAAGTATTCTTCCTCTGCATCTCCTCCATGCCTCTTTCACCTAGCTAAGATACCACATCTTTTCAAACCTCATCCAAGAACTTATTTCATTTTTTTATACAGGATGCACATTACAATTCTTTTCCTGATAATACTTGTCTTTCTGCTTCTGACTCAAATTCCAAAGGAATATTGCCTTCTTACTCCAGTAGGAAACAGAATCATATTCCAATTACATGGGTGTCACTAGGTCCTGTATGTACACACATCTCTCTCTCTCCCTCTCTCTCTCTGTAAGTGTATATGGAATGAAATGCCAGGAGACACAGTTAAAACCAGAAAAATTCTGATCATATGTATAGAGTTGATAATCACATGAACACTCCTGTATAACGTGAAAATGCCTATGCCCTAATTACATCATTAGAAAAAAATGTCAGTAACAATCCGCTTCAGTTTCGCGTCAGATTCCAAGACAAGAATCTCACCAAAGCTGTGAAGTTTAATGCCAGCAATGTTTTGCTGACCTCCTGCCACTTGCCAAGGTAAACCACAGGAGCCACAACTCTAGACATTTCCATGAGTGCAAAGAGAAAGCCATCTGAACAGGCACGACTTCAGTCACCTTTGTAGTGACATTTCCCAGTGCACGGGCCAAAGGGAAGCCACACGGACATAAAACTCATCAGAACATTTAACAGGGTAAACAGATCATACTGTCATGGCACAGGGTCAGCATCATCTCTTCGCTTTTATTTAAAGAATTAATCATTTTTTAGCACACAAGCACATTTTAGCTTTAGTGTTTCTTCTTACAGCAGCTAAGAGACTGCCATGTCTGTAAGGTAGCTGTCTAGTTCTGGTGTACAGTAATGAAAGAAGCAAAACATCGTACACAGAGAGTATCATAAACCAGGAACCTGTCTGCAGATATTGTAGCCATCCAGAAGAGAGAGATGCAATTATGTGCAAGCCAGTATAATTTCTTAATGTCAACCTCATTATTCTGGCCTAATTATTCTGTCATTTTTATGGAAAATACAGCTGAACCCGAAGTACAGTGCATAAATACCAAGCCTATAAACGCATACATACTAACCACGTTTACAGCAGTCCAGTTACTGCTGGTGCAGGAGACTGAGCACTTGTTTCGTTGCTGTTTAAGGATCAGGTCCATCATTCCACACTGTTTCCGAAGACTAAGGCACTGGTATGAGAAACACACTTATCTCCCTCAATGTGCTTTTCTCAACAAATGCAGGCAAATCAAAGCAGAGGAGAGAGACAACTGCTAATAACACTTTCAAATTTCATGGCAAGATTTGACCATGTATGGATAGAACATCACACACTTATTCTTGTGAATATGTCCATATCTTACTGCTCATTGAAGTTCATTTTCTTTATTGCAGTTTAATCTGGCTTTTTTTCCCCCATTTGTGCCACATTTTTCATTGAATTGATGGTATCTCTATCTAAATAACTACATCTAAAATTACACATATGCCATGGATGTTGATTTCTTTACCAGGAAATTAATTGCCACACATAAAAGGGAAAAATTTGCTTGCTGTGATTCCATCAGTATAAACCGACCAGATAATCTGGCCTTTAATATTTTGAAAAAATTTCATCTTACTGCCACTTATTACTGTAATGTTGTGGGTAATAAATAGAAATTCACAATTCTTTCATAGGTATTAAATATGTTTGCACAATACCTTTGTACTTATGATATTAAAGCCATTACAGATATTCAGGACTTCAGTTCCTAAAGCCTTCTGGCAAGAAGCTGACTGTTATTAGCTCCACACCACTGGAAAGATGAAATTCTGGTAAATAAGTGACTTGCCCAAAGTCTTGATACTGCGGAGTTATGTAGAGATTATTATTATTATTATCTGGGGACCATGTGGTGATGTTGATTTGAGAAGCCTTGATCAGACAGTGCTCCTGACAATCAGCCAGGAGGTGCAGGTGGCTCCAAATTGCCCACTGGAGGAGGCTGACTTAGCTTCCAGCTTCAAACCATTGCCTGGAAGAGCTCGGTCCTCTCCACTGACTAAAGAGGGACTAGTCTCAACAAACTAAATACTGCTTAATTTAATTTGTCTAAAAGCGAAAGCCCATACGCTCCCTCTTTATGCCTTTTCTCCTTGAACACATTTCAACAATAAAATCTTCAGAGCAGATTCTGTCTCTGAGCCATCCTGTAAAAATATATGGCTATCCATACATGGATACAATTTATGGATATCAGCAAGAACTGAAACCGGGATTTTCTTCATACAGACCTGAGGCACTTAATATCAAAACAGAAGTAGTACTATCCTTTGCGCTGAGGCCACCAAGATGATGTTTTTATCAAAGCAAGGATAGAGTCACATGTCTACTGTGTCAACATACTGGTATTCTCTGATACTAGGTAGCAATCAGGTTATGGATGTAAATTAGTTCACCTACCAAAACTGCCTTATCCTTTTCAAATACAAATGTTCTGATCTCTCTTGCCCGTGAACATACAAGAGCTGGCCACAGTAGAAGGCTGTGGAAGTGAGGTAGGACTGGGTAGCACTATCTGAGATGCTAGACTCCATCTCTAGCCACTGTGGAAATCCTAGGAGCTATAGATAGAATTCTCAGTGCTCGAAGAAAATAAGTTTGAAGTATAGACCAACCAAACAGAATTGGGGCAGTAGACTGCTGATTAAAGGGATTGAGAAACATTTGTCTCTTTAGATCAACAGTTCCACAGCACAATGAACCTTTATGACCTGTTTGCTAATAATATTCTTATAAACTAACAGTAGGCAGAACAATGTACAACACTAATCAGCACTTGATTTTCCACTGTGAGATTTTCTTTACTCAATGACAATAAGAACTAACTCAAACTTCCCTACAGTCTCTGATGCTTAGAAAGTAGGGTTTGAGTTTGTGTCACCTCTGTGTTTGTAGCCAGGGAAATTTTGGTAGTACTTCAGGAAGTTTTGGTAGTACTTCAGATAATTTTCTTCAGAAAGTGCTGATTTTGCAATGTGGTTTCAATGCTCTTGGGAAATTTCTTCCTAGATTTTCCTCTGCCCTTGCAAAATCTGTACAGGTTATATATTGGATCTACTGCTGTTTCAGAAGACTTACTGCTACCTAGAAGCAAAAGATCTGAAACTATTGTCACCTGAGTCTGAATGTGAGGGTTTTTTCCGTACTCATGCAATTAACAGTGTTCACATTTCATGGGTAGTGTTTTATCCCTAACTGACCAGTTTCAGGTTTACTTTTAGTCAGCAGCTAAGCACTTTTCTTTCAATCAGTATGCAGCCTGCAGGTTTCCAAAAAGTGGCAATAAATTCAGTCACATCCTTCTAACAAAAGTAGAAGTTGGATCCCTCCATATACTATTAGTGCAGTAAGGAAACAGGAGTGAGTAAGAATGCATAATCTTTCTTTCTGCTCATACTTCCCTCCCTACTAAAACTTGTAGAGTAGCACCAGGGCTGAATGGCTGCAATGAAGCTTTCCATCCCTGTCAGAAATGCCTGAATAATGGTACTGCATTAGGGCAGGGTTGAAAGCCCATAACGTCACTGCCACTGCTTCTGCACATTCTGTTCTCCACTAATTCCATGGTGACAGTAATTCCACCACTATTGCAGCCTTGTAAGTATTTAAATCACCAGCATCAGTATAATACTCTAAAGACAAAAATATGCTTAAGAACTCCTCAGAAAGGATTTTTAGTTTTAGACTCAAATCCTAACCCACTATGAAACAGAATCAAATATTCTTTTGGTGCTGTGATGCAAAAAGAGATGCCAAAAGAAAGAAATATCTTTGCCCGTTTTCAGATGAAGTTACTGTTCCTCCAAAAAAAAAA
>VZTA01006646.1:58764-201605 GCA_013398855.1 Mohoua ochrocephala | reverse complement strand
AAAAAAAAAAAAAGGGGATTAGAATATTTCACTACACATCCCTCCTTTAGTTTATCAGAACTTCAGTTTTACAGATATCTCTAAGTTTTTCTGTATTCCCAAAGCTCTCAGGAAAGTGCTGTTTCTGTTTCTGATACATTTCTGGTCCAATCAAAAAAAGCAAAAGCAGAAATCTTACATGAAAACATGTTCATGTTTACTCATGGAGTTTCAACATGATACAGGTCCCCAGAGGTAAATCTGTAACACATTAAACCACACGGTTTTGCGTTCAAAGCTAAGTGACTGAGAGCCTCCATCTTCTCAGACTTAGATTATTCAGATCATGGTCTTTGAATGAGGCAACAAGTCTTCCAACATGAAGACATACCTGTACCAAGAACTTGGATTTACTTCATTTACCTCACAACAGGAAAAAAACATACAGAACCTCTCACTTGTCATACTTTCAGTTCTGAAAATTTCCCCATAGTATTTGGGTATAGATCTCTTAAGGCCTTAAGATTTGATTCTTCACAAATGCCATCTAAAATCCTGTGAAATTTGACAGGGGCTGACTACACTCAGTACCTCTGCAACATAAAGCTAAAGTAGAAAAACATCTTAATAACCTCCTAATGGACTACTGAAAACCACAGTTTCAGCAATCAGAGTGACAGAAAGCTGGCTCTTTTCCCCTTGCAACACAGAAATAATTGACATTTGAAAACTATGAAAAGAGGTGCAAGGAAGAGGAATGGATGTGTATTTTAACTCCATCCGAGTGAATTGGACAAAAAGGCTTTGCTTGGAAGGGCAAAGCAGAAGAATACCTCTCTCAAAATAAGGAAGAAATATTTCCTTATGATGCATCAAAGTTTACCTAAAACAGGAAAGTATCTCTCACTTTTCTATTTCCCATACTGAGGGAGGTGGCTGGCACTCATTCAGAGTAATGTTTTCCACACTCCACCTTCCACATTCACACTTCGCAATTTGATAGGAAACATTCTCCAGCCCTTTGGCTCCCTAAACAAATTTCAGAGCCCAAGTTCTTCATCCTGTTTTTCAATAGCTCCCTTACCAGAGTCACTCTCTGTGCAAGGGTGAAACACACTGATTTCCCAAGGTTACCTTGGCTCAGCTCAAAAACTATCAGGCTGACTTTATGATAAAGCAAAGCAGAGATCTTGTAGAAATTTAAAGTCAGGAGTTTTTGTTATGAAATAAACATCATATGCAATTCCAATATTAGCTTAAAATGGACTTCATATCTATTTGTTTAATTACTCCTACTCAGAACTCTCAGAGAGGTTCCAGCTGGTTCAGCTGAGGATTTGGCTTTAAAGGAACATCATGCCTTCCATGGGCTGCCCTTGGTTTCTACAGCCTTTATATTCAGATATGGCTGCTACAGTATGTGACAATCAGCTCTGGGCTAACATGCTTTTAAGGATTCTACCTGAACCCAAGCCACTTCAGTGCTTAATCAAGGAAACCCCTTTCTGAATTCATGCCTGGTTAGGAGTGACTGAATATCAGCTATGACAATATAACTGGGTTTAATAAATATTTTCTGTACCTTCTTAGCCTAGCTGCCTCACGTCCACTCTTGGCTGTTCCTATTATGAAGGATTAGCCACATTTCCATATGAATTATTAGAAAATACTTCAGTTCTTCATAGTATTCTATGAAATTTCCAATCTCAGGAGGTGTTAAACATTTCTATGGGTATTCCAAATGATATATATTATTAAGGATGTTCTGTACAAACTTATACATGCACACTTTTCTTATTACATCAAGCCTGATCTTAGTTATCACAAGGTATCCTGAACCATGCTTTTGGAACCAGATGCAGGTGGCAGGAACGAATGTTTCAAATGCAGGTCAGTATCCACAGTATGTGGATATAAGCCCAAGGAAAGAATACTGAAGTCAGGATGACCTGATTTGCTGCAGCTGTCAGACACACAGAACAGTAGTTTCTGCTACGGCCTGGCAGTCCCTTCAGTCTCCATTTTTGTGTTTGTAGCATTTAATGCACAAAGCTTCAGCTGCATGGCATCAGCTGCTTTCATCTGAGGCAAAAAGGAGTAACTTCAAGGAAGCAGAGCACGCAGTTGTTTTCTGTGCTGATTACTGCTGGCCTGTGGCACAGTCCACACTTTGCCAGAGTTACTTGCTTCCTGTAGAGCATAACCGATACAGTAGCCCAGTGCTACTGTCAAGCACCTGTTTGCATTCAAGTCTCACACAGCTCTGCCAGTGAACATAATCTTCATCTTTGCTGCTTCCTACAAAGCGCTCTGAACGCACCTTCAGCCCTTTCACAGGTAGAAAACAATGACATGGCAAACGCAAAACGATCATATTACGTTGGAGATGTATTTAAGCTGCTCAGCACATGAACTGAGAGGAGACTACAAAATCTCCAGCTGCACCACGAGATGGTGCTCAGCCCCCTCTCTAAGACACACAAGGAGGACACCAGAGTCAGGAAAGTTTGCTTGAACTGGGTACTGGCATTCCCAGCATAAGCACACACAGGCAGTTGGGCTTACAAATTATTCTCTCTATGCATTTTTAAATGCCTTTATGATGCTCCACCTGCTTTGTTGCATTTTAATATGCTTGAAATAAATCAAAGTGTGACTAGTGAGTGAAATGTTATAAACCTTTATTACAACAAGAACTGGTCAATTTTATTGGTGCTGCTTTCAATGGCAATGATGATTTAGGAAGCAAGTTTCCTTTAATCTAAAATTATCCTAAGCAGAAAAACATCATAATATAATAAATTGGAAGTAACAAACTTTCATTCTTTTTAATGAAAGAAAACACAGAACTAAATGAGGCTAGTTTCTATCCATCACCAAAAAAAAAAACAAAAAGAGGCTATTTTTTATCCAACACCAAAAAAAAAAAAAAAAAAAGTGATATTATCTGCACTTGTGGCATCAGTATTATCAGTATTTTGGCAATTCTGGGACCATGACAGGTATTTTCATGGGGCAATGCCATTCAGTGGCAGAATAGGCTGTGGTAACAATGAAATTGGGGTATATGCAATTAAAGTTACAGCATAATGGTAACTGCTAGTGTATGATTTCACCAACTGGGCACTGACCTCTAAAAAGCTCTGTAGTTCTCTACAGATATGCTTCTTCTGTCTTGTATTAAAGTTCAGAATAGCTACATGATGTTTGATGCCATCTTCCACAGTACAACTGGCTACATATTAGCAGCAATGGATATTTAGTCTGTAAGAGCCCTTATAAACTCCTGGCTTCATTCACTATCCTCCTAAGCAAACACTCCTTACTAGCCTACAACGAAAAAAACCTGTCACATTTCTACAGCTCTTACAAAGGGCCTCTTTGCATTAAAACATTTTTATATTATTTCTGACTTTAAAAAAGAATTATAAAATTCCAGCAACATTTGCACGAGGCAGTTTTTTCTCTTGCATTGAATGTGCAAATCCGCTTTGTACAAATTAGAACCTGTGCCATTACAAACTTTACACATGCCAACTGCAATGTAGGGAATTTGTTCAATACCTAGAACTCCTCACATGCATGCAAATGGACTTGGGTTTTGGGACCATGAAATATCAAATGTATGACATCTTTCCCCAACTCAGCTAAGAAAGGCTTGTGGTTTTGCTTGCAGCAGAGCAATTTGGCAAATATTGTCCCTCCTCTTGAAGTAAGAACTGAACTCCATGAATTCAGGAGGAGAACCATGCTAGATGGAAGACTGAAACTTTGTCTAAGTGCTTTGTGTAACAGCTTGGTAAAGTAGCAACAGCCTCAAACCTGAAAGATGCTCCTTTGAGCAATACCAGTTACATTTCTTCTTTTCCCTACCAGTTCAAAACCGTGGGCTGAATAATTTCAAATAAGATTCCCCTACAAGAAAAAGGGGAACAGAAAACACACTAATCCAAATGATGCCAGCATGCTAACAGTTTATTAATATACAATTAAACCCTTACCAGAACCTACTCTGGCATTAACAGCATAAAAACTTCCGTTTTGTTTCAAGCTTTCTGGTGATTCTGTACTCCAGTTTCATGAGCAAACAAAAATACTAAGATATCCTTAGAGGATTAAAACTGTACCTGGTGATTTGACTTCCAGTTCACAGTCAGGCCTGGATACTGGGAAATCCACCAAAAGGAAAAAGTTATTTTTCCATAATGAAGTGTGCTCCCACGGCTGTTTAATATAGCAATCACTGAAGTGACACAAATCAAAAAGATATTTAACTGGGAAAATTACTTGAGAACTTCTCTCAGGCTTTCTAACTTTTCATATTCAGACTGAAAATGCTCAGCATATTGCATTTTCCACTAGTTAGAAAATGATTTATGATGATATAATGAATCTTCACCACTGGCAGACACATCTGTGGCATCTTGGTCAGGTTCCTTGTGCCATCAAGGCTTCACATGCATTGTATTCCCTTTGCACAAAAGAACCAAGAAGGCAACAACTGCTTTCTAGGCCCTGAAATCTCAAAAATCACCTTTTTTTTTTGAAAGGAGCAGAAGATAAGACATTAAAAAAGAAGACATTACTGCTGAGAGGTTTGCTAAGGGCAAGTTTCCAGAGACGCAGCAGCAATGCAAGCTTGCCATGTGTATCATACACCAGTGTGCACCAGCTTGACCAAGCGAGACCCTCTCTGGGAGAAAAAGGGTTCTTGTTCTCTGTGGCTCATTTTGTCCCTGCACTAACAGTAAACATTTCTAAGCTTCTTTCAGAGGCAGACCACAAATCTGCAGCTCACCTTTCCCCAGCTCACTTCTTAGCCAACCAATATGTAAGCACAGAAGCATCAATGGATATTTTTAAGTGAACTTCTTACTCCTGTGCACAATTGTAGTTCTTTGCTCTCAGAGAGAAATTTTCTAGGAGCAGTGCCTTTTGCCAGACGAACCAGCCTAGCAGTGGAAAATACAGGCAGTGTGATGGGTCAGAGTGGCAGGACAGTAGCAGTCACTGCTGAAAGAGGTGGGGTGTGTGAGGACTGTTAAACCTGGAAAAAACCTCCCAGCTGTGCAAAGGCAATTTTTCTGTATTGTTATCAACCCTCTCGATGTTAATTTATGGAAACAGTAGCCAATACTTAAATGCTAATGCAGCCACTATTTGATTTTAAGATCGTCAACAGCCTGACATGTCCAAATAACACATTTCATACTCCTACACAGCTCCCTGATACTACCCCTCACACAGCAAGTTTGCTCAAACTTAGTGCTTTGTTCAGAAAAAGAAAATCCATGAAATGGAAAAAGAAATTACCAAATACTTGATGGCTTGACACCATAAATGGCATTGTTTCAGTCTACCTTTAGCCCTCTATTTCACTGTATGGCAGCAAAAGCATTGCCTTTTTAAGTTCTAAATCAAAACGTTCACAATCTTTCAAGGCTGTATTCTTTTCCTGAGTGTACTGGATCTGGCTGGGAGGGAGTTAATTCTCTTCATAGCAACACACACGGTGCCATGTTTTGGATTTGTGAGCAAAACAGTGTTGATAACACACAGGCAGGCAGCGAGTGAGAGAGCAGCTGTGTGCTGCTGAACCACCTACAGGGGTTAAATCAAAACATTGAGGAAAGTGCAAGTGATGACAGCTGATCTGAAAAGAACACAAATCAATTTATACAAGGCAAGTGGCCAAAATAACAAACTGAGGCGTTTACACATTTTCTATCAAAGCCTTTTTTTTTTTCCCAGGCATCCTGGCTGAGAGCCTGCAAATATTGCAATAGAAAAGGAAAAAAGGAAACAAGGCATCCTGTTTTCCCCAGACATGAGAAAAGAAGCTCTTAATATAAGCTATAATAAATATTTAAAATAAATTTAAATATTTAAATAAATAATACATATTTAATATAAGAGAGAAATGTTGCTGACCACAATTAGCTAATTCAATGTATCTTTAAACAAAACCTAGCGCCACAAGACTTCTTCCTAGGTTACTCCAAGCTTCATCAACAGTATCTTTCTCCTCTAAAAAACAAAACAAAAAAAACCCCTACCTCAAACTTTTCATATTTCATAATATTTGTTATAGCATCCAGGATCCCAGTAATTAATTAGCATTTCTAACATTAAATAATGGGTATCTAGCTTAGTGACTGACAGGATTATTGATATGGTTTGTTTTGACCTTCAAAACAGTTCTCTTTTTTAGTTGTAATCCCACAGAAGGGGTGAGAGGCTTCAGGAATTGAAAATTATATATATAAAAATGTACAACACACACAAAAACAATCTTCTCAGAAGTCAAAAGGAGTCAAGAAAAGCTGCTGGGGTAGGAATGATAGCCAGTAAACCAGAAGAGCTGTTTTTCAAAAGTGGATCATTGATTCCTGACAGATGACTGCTGAGTTTCCAAGGTTAGTTTTCTTTCTCGTTAGGTCTCACCACTGCAATTTTGGTAGAAATAAGGCAGAACACTTTCTGCCAAGCTCTGCTTTCATCATTGCCATCTCTCCATACTGATGACATGTTAAAGTCCCTCCCTGAGTACTGCAACGGAGACTGGAAAGTCTCGGAATAGAGACTTTGGAAGGATGGGACAGTGTTAGCTGGAAGATGAAGGCTATCTGCTGTTAACTAACAGCTGGGCCTAGCTGAATTCTAGCAAACACAGACTTGTATTTGTAGCCTAGATTAAATATTCTGGGATTCAGGGACCTCATGATATTGCAAACTGCAGTTTAAGATTGCTGAAAGCAATTATGCCACAGCAAAACCTTCATCTTCATGGCACTGTCTGGATGAGGAGGATTAAAGACACTGTGAAAAGCCTGTGCTCATTAAACCCAATGTTCTGCACCCAATAATGGCAATCACCAGTACCCCTTTACCAGGCAGTCCTTATCCAATATCCACTGATCCTTAAGGCTCACTGGTCTGGCCTTATATTTACAGAACAGGTGGCACCCCATATAGCAAGCAGTGTCTGTGATGATTGATTTTTGTCATTTTCTTTTTAACTATATTTAAAGCCTCATTAGAGATGCTCTCTCTGGGTTGTTCTCAAACCAAATTAATAACATATAAAATACTCGCTTCCTCCTAGACCCTAAGGCATGAGTTTTCAGTTTTGTGCCAATGTTCTTTGAATAAAAAAAAGAGTGAATGTTCTGGCAACTAATTACACAATGTAATCTGCAGAAGACATAATGTCTAGACATCAGTGAAGCGGAGCAGTTTCTCATATGTACTTTACCTTTTCTCTCTCACCCAGGTGGAAGATGCCCCTGTGGAACCCAGCCCCAAAG
This sequence comes from Mohoua ochrocephala, assembly GCA_013398855.1. Classification (NCBI taxonomy): domain Eukaryota; kingdom Metazoa; phylum Chordata; class Aves; order Passeriformes; family Acanthizidae; genus Mohoua; species Mohoua ochrocephala. The sequence continues at coordinate 194,319 of VZTA01006646.1, read as the reverse complement.
GGACTTATCCTCCCCACTGCAATTGATAATTGCATGGACTCTGCTGCTGTCTTTGTAAAACGAGCTCAGAAGCACTACTTCACTTTATAGGGGTACCAAACAACCTCTGAGTTGAAAGCATATCCTGGTTTTGGGTAAGGACAGGGTTAATTTTTTGCAGTAGCCATGAGGGCGTGGAGCCTGGAGCTGTGTGGGCATGGCCAGGGCCTTAATATTATTCAATACCATCTCATGTCATTGCCAGGCAGGGAAAGGGACTCTCTTTCTCTCCCTTTTGGGAAAATAAAGGTGTTCCTTTCCCGTCCTGGGGAAAGCGTGGTGGATGGAGGGTCTGTCTGCCATTGTTTTTCATTGTCCCAGGCTTGGTGGGCATTTTGCATGTAAATCACCCTTTCTTTGTACAGTTTTGTTATTAGTATTGTTACTGTTCATTTTCTTATCTCATTGCTGTTTCCAATAGATGGTTCTTATCTCAACTGTGATCTCTGCCTTTTGTCTCCCTCTGAATGGGAGGGAGGGGAGCAACTCATGGTTTTCTTTGGAATGGGAGTAGTAAATCGGAGAATACCATTCCTAAACTACAACATTAAGTCAAGGGGGTGTTCTTCCCACTGGAGACTTCAACGGGCTTGCATCAAGAAAGTCTGAGACAAAAGACCTCATTTTGTAGTAGCTGCCACAGGGAAGAGGAATTTGTTGTGTTATGAAATAAAGCTCATCTGCAAATCCACAAAGGAGCTCAGAGAGACAACAACACGAGGGGGAGCACAAATAATATCGTCCTGGGTTATATCCGGGGCCATCAGCCCACCAGAGACCCACATGCACAAGAGGAGCACGGGGCACAGTGGCAGGTGGGAGCACAAATCATGGACTCCTGAGCAATGAAAACCTTGTCCAGGTCTCTCCCAGGGCTGTCCCTGCAAAGCCATTAGTTCCAGTGTCCCAGCATGATACTCATCACTATATGATAGCTGGACCAGCTCTTGATATCACCTTTTATATTAAAGGGATTGCTGCATAGGGTGGGACATATGTGATGTTGGGGAAAAGCAGTTTGGGGTCAGACAGACTTACTAGGGGATGTTTAGGGGAGAAACCAAAGGCACAAAAAGGGAGAAGTTTAGGTGATTTTGGGAAGAGCAAGAAAATAAAATATAAATAAATATAGGGGTAAGGAGATAAAAAGGGCTGGGCACGTAAGTAGCTGCTGATCAGTATGTTTATCTGATCAGTGCAGCCTGTCCTGTCTTCTTATTAAATTCCTTTCTATGTCCTTCCTAGGTGAGGGCCCTTTATTCTCTGTGTATGAGGGTGTATGGGGCTGTGAGTGCTGCAACTGCAGTCAGACCGTGGGGTCAACAGGCCCCAGTGTTCATGCAGGCAGAGACTGGAAAGAGTGTGGGTCTGTGAGCGAGCGTGTGATCCCTAGAAATGGTCCTGCCAAAAACACATCTTCAGCTTGCTACAAATAGAACCTGCCAACAAGCAATGGCAGCAGCCTCACCTCTCTGGGGCTGTTGGATCCAGCAGGGCAGGTTCTCCTCCAACAGAATTCTTATCTTGCCATCTGACAAAATATCTGAGAGGACTGCTTTTGATCCCCTGACAGAAAGAAAAGTCTTCCAAAGACAGGCTTGCTCCCTTCCTTTCTCCTGCGTTGTGGTGCAGCAGCAGCACGAGGCCATACCAATGTGTGAGACTGCTCAAAGGTGAGATCATTCTCAGCTGGGCTGTGCAGGTGCCACAGACAGACACCAGCTTTGCTTTCACCACTACAATAAGACACGCTAATGACTTGACACTTTTCAGGCTGCATAAGCATTCACTTCTTCCTGATTATGTTTAAATGGAGCTAGGAGATAGTACAGTCACAAATATGATGTGTATGTTTAATCCTACTGCTTCGCTTTCAAAATAATGTTTTCTTGTTAGAGTACTATTAAGATTTTATTAAAATGACAGCAATATCACTAGGAATTGGATAAGTGCACTTGGTCTTACAATATTTTGATTAGAGTTAGCACAGCTTCCTATTTACTTATGATGATACAGAGAAAAGAAAACTTTAAACCTCTCCCAGAAAGTTACACATCACAGCTTCATATTTTATGCTGTTACAGTGGCACTTAATAAAATGAAACATTAACGCTGCATTGAATAAGGCACTAAATACAGTAAGCACAGCAACTGAGACAGGAGAACCAAACTCATATTCTAGCTGTCTTTATTGCCAAAAATTAATCGGATTTCAAACAACATGTTAAAAGTGAGATCTCACAGAGACACAGGATCAACTGTGATTAGACTGATTTTTTATCCTCTTCCATTCATGCTTTTAGCAACAGGTAAGAGAAGAAGATCTGGAAGTTCGAAGGCATCAAAAGTGACATGAAAATAGATGATGACTTGTCTGGCATGCTCTAGTGAGAAGAAAAGGCCTCATTATGAAATAACAAGCAATAAGACAGAAGTGTCCACTGTCCCAAGGAGCTAATTTTGGCAGATCTCTCATAGAGGTAGTGTCAAAGTATGTGACTAAATATTGACACACTCCACAAAAAGGCTTGTGAGGAGAGAGAACTAGACCAAGAGTAGTAGCCTAAAAAGAATACAGAGCGAAAACACCTCCAAAATCTAAATCTGTAGCGCACACAGCTCTATCCTCCAATCTTAATACTGGGTAGAATGCTGAAAACCATCCACATCTAATATGATAGGAAGTAGGGTCACTGGATATGGAATAATGAAATTAAGGACTAGATACCTTTGAAAAGATGAAGAAAAATCAGAACACCAGATGTGGCACAAACCATAAAACTATCACAACTTCAGCTTTCTTCAAAGGGAACAACACATTTCAATAAACAGTTTACAGGAGAGGGACCATTTCCTTAGGCAATCTTACTTAAAAAAATAAAATGTATGTAGGCAAAAATCCAAGAGATTTATATTTAGACTATACCTATTTAGACTATACCTATTTTCCCCATGAATACAACCAACAAAATTGTGCTATCCATTATGTCTGCATTATGCTGCGGAATCGTTCAATGCACCTTCACACAGTTAATTTGGAGATCCTGGTCCCGCTTTTGGTTGTGCTAATTTCACACTCAGAGGAAAAGAGAGTTACTATACAGCTGCATATGTGTGAGCAAAAGCACTGTTGGGTCCTTCAAAATGTGCAGAAACAGAAAAGATCAGTTTAGGCATCTTCAAGAGTGAAAGGAAAGGATGAGATGAGTATCACAATAAGTGCAGAGAGAGCAAAAAACTGTGAAATACAACAGTGATGAAACACAGAGAGAAGGTAAGATGAAATGATGGGAAACAATATTTTGCACCAGATATACAATAGCCCAAAAATATATAAGCGAAAAGCCCTCAATATTTTCAGTGAAAATTAAGAGCAAGTATAAATGCTTACCTGGAACAGTATGCAAGGCTCCTCTCAAACAGCATGAGCTTCAGTGCTTGAAGTAGTGGGCTCTTAAGCTACATGTTCCACAAAACCCCAAAAGTACAGCTCTGTTTACCTTTAAAACCATGGACTGGGTCCCTTGTATTCAGTTACCAGTGGCAACTGCTTGACCTGAAACTCTTAACTGCTGGGAATCCCATTTCTCAATGGGAAACTTTAAAACACTTCTGCTCATTTCAACAGACCCTGGCAGACCTGCCTGTATTTGGATAACTCCCTCTGCACAAGTAAATGTCAGTGTGCCCGCAGGAATGCTTACAGCGATATTTAGTCTGCTTCTGCCTAACCATATTTTATTCATTCAAGGGTATAGTTTTCACCAATCCCCAGCAGGTTCCCTTCTAGAAAACATGACAGCTGACCTGAGTTATTGCAACAGGCAGCAAAAAACCCAAGGTGTTGGAGGGACTAAGAGTAGGGATGCTCATTTTCAGCAAAGCATCATAAAAAATAAATTAGGAAGATCCAATGTGTTTTAAATAAAGAAATAAATGTAAACCTTCAGGGGAAGACTGTAGTAAAAAATGCAACAGGCTCAACTATTAAAAATGCATGGTAGCAAAATGACTCAAGATGTTTTGAGGCTTATGGGGAAACTAACAAAAGCATCGAATTCAAACCGTCTTCCCACTGCTCTCATTATAGGATTCTCTTTTTCCTCTGTTTTTTCTTCTTTTTTTTGACTGTTTCTTCCAATTAGTGCTAGCTTTTTATTTGCATAAAAACCAGACAATTGTTACTTGCTACTAAAGCTGACTTCCCACCTGAAGACAGTCTTCCATAGCGAAGCCTTTAACAGCCAGCTGCCATCAAAAGTTGAAGATGTTAACAACATCAGATTGTTGTCCAGTACCAGAGGAAACGACATGGATCCTCAGATGACACACATCAGGAAGAACTATGGGTTTCAATAGAGTTACAGGTGGCTAAGCAGCAAGAAGAGCGTATGAACTCCTATGAAGCAAAAGATCCGATTTTTATGTAAATGTCCTCACCACTGCGATGTAAAATCTGGCAATCTCAGCTACCAGATTCAAGACACTTTTTCCTATTGCACATTCTGTCTTGAAATTTAGTGTGAAAACTTCGAAGAGCAAAAGGAATTCAACGAGACCTGTCAAGATTTGAGTCATACACTGACTAATCCCACTTGTAGCAGTTCAATCCCATACAACAACTAAGCACTGTGCAGCTGCTTGCTTACACCCCTCCTCCCGTCAGTGGGATGAGGAGGAAAACTGGAAAAAAGGTAAAACACGTGGGTTGAGATAACAATTTAATAATTAAAATCAAGTAAATTATCATGAGCAAGCTTCTGGGGCATATCAGGCCTTGGCCCCAGCTACAGGCTCACAGGGACCACTTCCCAAGTCCAAAAAACCAATTGCTCACACTTTCATGCAAAGTAGGGTCTCAGTCAGCTGGCATTGGCCCTTCATAAACACTTCCACATAAAATCTAACACAGTTAGATCTGCCAGTTCAGGAATCTGGTTACAGCTAAAGATAAGCCTCAAAGCACACTTGAGAGCTAAACAGCTCCATTGTTGGGGGAGTGCTTTTTACTTTGAGGCCTACATCAACTTTGATCAGCTCTTTGAAGTAGAACAGAGAAGATTTGGCTTGCTCAGTCAGTCTACAAATGGATATGATCTTTCACTATTATTTTTCACAGAAATTTTATAATCCTTCCTCCTTACTTCTACATATTGAAAGGAATCTTCAGCGACCCAGAGATTCAGATGGAATTTCTTATAGAGACCTAAGAGTGGCAAATGACATATATATGCATATATATATGAATTATATATAATACACTCTAAATGTAAAATCTAATTTTTCTTCATTCTATACTCAAATAAAAATTACTTTGAATAAATATCACATTAAGTTGTCACCATTCTGTAACAAAGCAAGAGTTTGAAGCTTGTTTTGTTTTGTTTTGTTTTTAAAAATGCATGCCTTTTTGTAGTGGAGAAGTGCATACAGTACCTGTTGTTATTCTTATGTGGTTCTTTAAAAGTTTTCATAAAGACAACAGGTTACCAGTGAAATATAATATCAGCTCATCAGGTTCCTCAGGTGCTCTTCTGCAAAGCTATGAAATAACAGTTCATCTCCTCCTTGGAGAAACCTAATGCAAAATTTGCCACATACAATCACCTTAAAATCTTCCCTCCTCCCTCTCCAGCTTCATATCCCACCCAACCTTTCAATTTCAGAAGATTTTTTTAAAGAAAAGAAAACAAAAAAAGGAAAAGAAAAACAGCTTATAAAACAGCAAAGAAAATAAAGTTATTCTAATATATATAGAAAGAGAACAAAATGAAACTTGAGGGAAAACTTACTGGCGTTACAGTTTATCCTGATACAGTCTAGATGGGGAAAAATAAATGAAAGATGAAATTGCATCCTTCAAGGTAACAGCTGCAGACATCCAAAAACAATCAGTCCACCCTTCCGGGGACAGACACACGCAAAGAGATGTGGCCATTTTATACTTCTATACAGTCTGTACAAGTTCAGGAGTGGGTGTATATGTACAGTATATTCTATGTAAATATCTGCTACATAAATATATATATATACACACACATATATATATACACATATGTATAGAGAAATATACCAGTATACATACATATCCACATGTTGACACAGAAAGTTCTTTCCTTTTTCCAGAAACCTGCAAATCTAAGAGTATCTTCCACTCCAGACCATGAATTGATGTGAATTACAATTAAAGAATTTATAATTAAGGCATAAAAATCTCCCTCAAGACACAAGTCATACTCAAGTGTCATTTTGCTTTTTAGAGATCTTTAGCAATTCCTCTAAGAAGCTCGAAGCTCGAAGTGAACCTTTACACTTGGTTCCTTTTAAATTAATTCGTATTGTTATTGCATAAATACACCGTCTGTCAACACAGAATACCTGTAAAATCAGCCTAGGAGATTTGTAGGTGCAATATTTAACCCTTTCCAGCTCTCCCAAAGACAGACCCTCTTCTCATTCCCCCAAAGCCAGCCCAGAACACTTTTTCTTATGTGCACAGACACATTTGACACTGTCCGCTCAGGTGAGGAAAGGGTTAATATACTGCCCCGTCGTGTCCTATCATAAAATGGCCACTTGCAAACAACTAACCGCACGAACGCCCAGCCCAGATTTCAGCTACTTCTGGAGGTTGGGAATACTTTTTTTTTGGGCTTGGCAGGGAGAAGGGGGATTTCTTTCAAAGGTTCCCAGCCCTGCCAGTTCCTCAGAGCCCAATCTCATCTTGCTGTCTGAACGCTGAGACTGAATGCGGTGCTTGTAACGTTCAGGGAGAAGATGAAAAGGACAGTGAAGTGGCAGATCTGGGAACCTTTGCTGGCCCTGCTTCATTCATAGGTCACAGACAAGGGAGGGACAAAGAGAGGTACATGGAAAGAAAAATAGAATTATTCTCGTGGAATCTAATAAATGGGAACTGAGGAGCCTGCACAAAGAAAGCAAGTTGCTGTAGGAGAGCCTGAGCTAGAGGGCTTCTGAGCATTGCTTCTCTCTTTTAACACACCAATGCTCAGCATATCTCAGGATATGATCCATAAGAGGATCTTTCACCTATAAATGCCTACTTGCAGCCTTGTGAACATCTACTGCTGTGGTGTCTGACATGGGCGAGAGCTGTCATATCAGTGTTATTACACATCTTGGGCTATGCTGACCTTCTCTCAGGAATTCAAGGCCATGAATAATAGCACCGTGCTAGTAGACACGTTGTCTGGACAACTAAAGCTTTAAACACCAGGAATGGTTGTATTTATTACAGAGATATGGCCCAGCAAGGGAGATTATATAGAATGGCAGAGAAATATAATGCAGTTTGCTTCTTAACTGGACCAATTTTATGTTTGCTCAGACAGATGTAGAAAATTTATTTCACCAGCTGACACTAAACGCAGTTCTTAAAAAATGAAGGAGGGGAAAGAAAAAGAGTCTATAAATAATAAATAAAGAGTTGTAATGAGCAGGGACACACCAATCAGTAGTAACATAGCCAGAGAGAGTCTGTTTTCAAGCAGAACTTCTCCTGAGAAAATCTGGGTTTGGTTTTGTGCGATTAGGTTTGTCATGTGTCGTCAACCGCAACAGAAAAGTGGGAGCAAACAGCCCTGGAGCAACTGCTACGATTACCATACAGTGGTGGCTATATCCCTTGTAGGAGCTGGGGGGGGTAAAGGGAGCTCTGAAGTGCATGCAGGGGAACTTCCCTCTCTGACCTGACGGAGAGTGACAGCAAGAGAGACGCCCGAGTCTCACCGCAAGCGAGGTCAAGAGAGTTGCTACAGCTGGAACAGCACGGGAATTTCTTATGGACTAAAGAACAAGTATGCAGGAAAGGGAAATATGGCTGGTCCTCAGCAACATTCATCAAAGTAAGAGACTAAAATTACTCTTGTGTTATTGATGTCTGCAGAGTTGTGTTTTGGGTTGGGGTTTTTTTCAGTGATACCAAAATAACGATATGTCCTAGGGCTTGCCCTCAGGCTGAAACACTGCTCCAGGTGAAGGGGGAGATGTTTCAAACTGAAAACCAGTGTAGCCCTTATCCTGGCTGCACGATTCCCATTTCAAAGGATGAGAGTCCAGGCCACTGAGAGGGCTGTCCTGACAAGCACGTGGCACTATTACATCTCCAGACTGTGAGCACAAAGTCTGCAATGCCTTGCAGTTGGGTGCCAGACAGAAATGCCTAGGTGCACTCCAAAGGAACCAGCTGCCCATCCAGGTTTCATCTAACTGGGTCAGTGGGGATCCTGCAGGGCAGCTACGAGAGGGTATCTGCTTGCACTGCTACACCAGCACCACCATACCATCCACACCACCGTCAAAGAACATGCACAGGCTTTTTGTTCATTGCCTTAATTTTGAGCCTTGCCCAAAGCAATCCAAAAATTTTCCAACCATTAATACATGAAGTTGTCCTCTCTCTCTTAAATCAGTTTTTAAAAAGGAAGAAAACACTTATGTTCCTCTAAACTAGTGCAACAGCACAAATCCAAAGCAGAGGAGATTTTTCCTGGTAGTGAGGGTGCAGGTGTAGTCTGGTCTTTGTGCTCAAAACAGCAGCATCTGGTTAATTCAGGAATAATTAAAAAAACTCCTTGGGATTCCTCCTGCACAGTACCAGGGCAATAAGGCTTCTGGTAATTGTCATCTGGGGCACTCAGCCCTGTTATCAGTATTTATTTCTGAGATAGGTTTTGGAGATCAGGATGCCTGAACAGCTGTAAATCCAGCCACCTGCCAGTTCAGCACTTGGATGAGGAATGTGGTGGATAGCAGGGAAGTGAAAATAGAGTCCGTTACTGCATGGGGAGCAGGATTATCTGGGAAGACCTTCTGCAGTTACTTTCTTTTCATGAATTGTCTAATGTAAACCAGAAGCTCCTTCCTCAGTGCTCAGATGGAAGGCTTTCCAGAGCACACCACCTGGAAAAGGGGCCAAAGACAATCTCCTTCCAAAAGGTTAAATAGCTTGACTGCAGTTAGCTAACACAAGGGATCTGTGTTTGAATGGAGGTATCTTTAGCAGCAAACATACATCTGCAATGTAGGCCTGTGTTTCTTACCATTTATATCTTTTTGTCTGAAAATAGTAATGTTTATTTGATGCTGCTAAGGCTCCAGACTGTTTTATCCTTGAATCAAGAAAGTCACCTTTGCTGTGTGAGAACAAAAAGGTTTTTCCTTTGGATGAGCAGCCATACGTGGCTATGGAAGAATGGGACAAAAAAGGCAAGAATGGGACAAACAAGATAATCAGGGCCCAACTATTTCTAAGCTCACTCTGAGTTATTTCCTATGGGAAAACCAGATAAAGTCCTGTGCACGCTTACCCTACGTAATATTGAGGCTCTTTGTCTCTCTCCTACTTGCACTGTTTGGATGTAGAAATGACAAAAGAAACTTCATTTTGGATGGGCAAAGGTGGCTCTGACACCCTTCAGGATTTATCTTGGGAAAAGATAGGTGAGAGGGATGATTACACTTCCTTAAATGAGAGGAGGCAGGAAATATTTATCCTAGTCACCAGTGATCAGGCCAGGAAGAAAAAAAACTGAAATATTCTTAAACAAAAGTCAGTATAACATTATAACCCTGCCACTATCAATGGGAGGAAAAATGTGAAGGTGGATCTCCCTATCAGACCAGCCATTTCTTTCCCTTTCTGCACATCATCTCAGCATCGAAAATTATTCCCAAGTATGTTCCAAGCAATGATTTGCTTAATTTCTCTCTCTCTCTCTCTCTCTCTCTCCTTCCACTCCAGACCCATTTCTTCAAAATCCTTCTCAACAGGAGTGAGATATGTATCACATTCGGATTTCTATTCTTCACACAACAAAAACTCAACCTACTGAGAGTCATGCTGACAACATGAAGATTTGCAGTGCCTCAGGCACCCGCACTGGAAAGGTCTGAAGCAACTTCCTCGCCTCCTTCCTTGGAGAATCATTCATTGCTGCTCTTCCTTTCCTTCCCACCTTCTAGAGCAAGGCCCCAGCTGCCCATGCCCGCCCACGCCCGCTGTATCTCTCTTCCCTGACTGGCTTGGACACTGAGTGCTGAGGGGTGAGAGGGATATGCCAGCCCCTGCAGGCTGCTCCGTATGCTCTGTTCTCAGGGCTGTTTGCCGTGCGGGCCGCAGGCTTCAGGCCTTTGAAGGGTCGAATACCATCTTTTGATTTACCATGGCTGATGAGGTATGGGAAAGCTTTACAACTGAAACACACAGTCTCAGTCAAAAAAAAAAAAAAAGAAAAGAAAAGAAAAGAAAGAAACGAAAAAACAACACAAGAAAGACCTTAATAAAGACACAAATGATAATAAGTAATCTAATGGAATAGGTCGAAGACGAGAAGAAAGAGACAGCTCTTAGTAATAGTATTAAATGACTTATAAGAAAAGCACAGTTAAATAACTCACCCCTCAAAACAGTCCTTGTTTACACACATCTATCATGGGTTAGACACTCGGGGGATACTGACACATGGCTAGTCAGCACCAAGCATATTCGGGTCTTCGGAGGTGGTGTTGATGACTGTTTCTCACAGGTAAGGAGATTTTGGCACGGTCGGATAAAGATTTGGTTCTCATTTGTGACATTTGGGCTATGAACCGTCTCCATACAGAGTTAACTCCAGTGACTTAGAGTATAACAACTGGAAATGAATGGCTCTGGCAAGGTGATTCCTCCTCAAATTCTGTTCTTCAACAGCAAGGTAAGTTTGCTGTTTCGATAGAAAGAAAGTCCTGTTTCAAGGACATTATCTGACAGCTTTATAAATCTGAGGAAAGGAGAGGTGAAGCTCAGCGTGCGTTCCAACAGTCTAAACTACCCCTCTGTTGAGTCAGACATAGGAGAGTGCTGACAGCTTTCCACTGATCCAGGCTGTAGTCACTTTGGGGAAGATTCAACCTCACAAAAATTTCCAGCTGAAAAGCTGGCAAAATGTGGCACAAACACTGCTTCAGTCCCTGCAACTACACAGAACCAGCCTTCAGTTTACACAGGGGCTTGTTTACAGATTTTGTCCCTGCATTAAGATGTCAACAACGCATCTTTCCCAAACATGTGTAGACCATCTGTCAAATCTTTAGTCACATCTTTTAGGTGCCAGACAGTAAGAGTTGAACAGTCCACCTCTAGGCTAGGTGATGGCATAACAAACCCCAGGGAGTGCTAAAAGTGACCAATGCCAATCAGGCATAAAATGATGACAGGCCCTGAGGGAAAATATTGTCTGCCAGCACGATATAATGAAAATTGGAAAGGAAAGAGTAAGCTTTAAAAAATAAGTATATACAGGGTTACCTAAACATACCCTCCTCGTATTCACTTAGGGTCTAAGTCTGGGGTGGCCCTGAACTCCCAAAATGAGCAATTCCCCTAATTCTCATTCATTTTTAAGAAGAGAACAGAATCGAACAAGTGGTAGCTTTCGCAAAAGAAAAAGTGACACTTTTGATGAAGTCTGGAAATTTTCATGCTGTAGTAATTTTTATGTGGGAATATCAAAGGTGATAAAATCAGCCCTTACTAAAATACTACCCCATCCCTCACAGGGTGCAAAGAATTCTCCTTTCAACAAATAGAGAAAGTAAGGCTTGAAAAGTAAAATAACTGGCTCTGGGCTACAAGAGGATACTGTAGATTTGGGCAGATATTCAGTTGCCCCATCACTTCTCCAACAGAAGCACGCCACTGCCAATCTTTCAGTGATTAATTTTATTTTCTGAGGAAAAAAATAGCTAGCCATAATTTTCAAGAAATGAAATGGGGAAAATATAATCTCATTTTGCTTGATTATTAGCAACAACTGATTAGATCAGAAGAAAATGCAAACACATACAGATACACAAACGCTCTGGGGCTTTGTGGAAGATTCTCTTTGCACATGTAAGGAGGCTCAACAGCAGTTCTTTTGAGCTGCTCTCCAGAGAAACCCTGCAAATCTACGAAATTTTCCTTCACTTAGAGTTAATATAGGCAGAGATGGCCATCATCAGAGTGCTGTTTCTCTTTATTTGAGAAGTTACTGTCACAGCTGAAGTTCATCTATTCCATCTGTCCTATAGGCCAGTCTGGATAAGACAGCAACTGCTCTTACGTAGCTACAGACTCAAAAGTGCTTTACACTTCTACAGCCCAGCTAAGCAGAGCAAATATGCAAATATGTGGGGGGTTGTTGGTTGGTGTTTTGCTTTTATTCATTAAAAGGCAAGAGTTTCTACAGACCTTTAGATGGACACTCTTTCATTTTAAGACATATGAACTTGTTTGATGCATCTTCTCCTCTTCACTTTCTTATTCAAAAAGTAAATAATAGGGTCTGGCTCGCAATTTCAAAGCCAAAAAAAAAAGACAGCAGATGAAATTTTAAAAAGCAAGCTTGTTCCAGAGGACAGCTACTGGACAACATATTCTACAAACCAAGCTGCTACGTAGTTTGCTCCTGATAGCCACAGCAGGGCTCTGAAGATGGTGATACTATTAGCTCAAAAAATGTGAAAGCTTGTTCCAGTGGGCCTTAGAACTTTGAAAGCTGACAGAAGCTCTCACAGACCACACACAAACCTTCATAGACAATAACCTACACATTAAGAGGTATAAGATCGTGTTAGTTTTGCCTTTTGAGTCAGAACCTCTTTTTAGTTATATTCCTGAATTCACATGAAGCAACAAGCTGCACACTGAAAAGTGAAAGCTTCAAGTAATGTATTTAAATTCTTTAAAAATTTTTCACTCAGTAGAATACCTAAAGGCTGTCAAGAAAACGAATTGAGGCTAATCTAATAGCACATTCACTCCCAATTGTTTTTGTATTGTTGTTATTGTTGGACTTGTTTCTAATTGTCTTTTTATATTATTTTCTGGGAAAGTGTAACTCTAAGGAGACAGAACATAGCCCTTTGGGATGCACTTTTATTATTGTTACTTCATTTTTGATAAAGACACAACAGAAAACACCAGGCTTTTTAATTAGATACATAAAATATGGCAAGCTGGATCAAATGCTACCAAATTTTGCAAAGGGCAAAGGGTTCACAGGACTTCTGCTTGCCACCATATCCATTTTGCTTCCTTTCTATGTTTGCCTTTGACTGTTTTGAGTGATGCTGGATGAATGAGGGATGTAACTGATCAAAAGATGGACCAAGTAGCATGTTTCACACAGAGCTCACCAGTCTCAAACCAAGAAAGGAAACTTAAAAACTCAAAGACTTAAAAACCAACACTGTCCATAACGAAGAACTGACAGCAAATCTTCATGCAGCAATGCAGAAGAGAATTTCTCTCCGAAAGAGAATATCATTATAAAAGTTTCAGCAGTTATTTTAGAAATCAATCCAATCCAATCAAACCAACAGAAATCAAATGAAATTATTTTTTAAAAAAACACTAATCACAAGCCCAAACTAATAGTGAAGAGGGCAGTGGAAGGTGTTTATACGATACCTAAGTTGACCATGAGTTTGACACGGCCTCCGTCCAGCTCCAGGCGCAGAGTGTCAGCAGAGTCTCGGGAGGTGGTTGCCATCAGCAGCCCATAAGCGCGCTGGGACATGAAACGGAAGGACACATCCTCTGCTTCTGTGTGCATCACCACGGGCATGATGATCTTCATGTACATGCTGCCATCATAGCTCAAGATAGAGGCCTCTGCAAGGAATCAGCAAACAATTGCGAGAAATGAGAAGTTACACCTCTGAGGGACCCTCACATCTTCCATCGAGCACTGTGTCTACAGAAAGGTGTGTAACGGGGGGGAAATGCAACAACCATTTAACCATCCAGAAACCCTGCGGGGCAAATATGAGCAGCAAAGAAAGATAAGGTGTTCACTGCAACTGGGGACAGCAGTATCCACAGACATGTAATTCCCAAGGTCAGGCATGTTAGGACAGAGCCCTTTCGTGATTCTGCATTAGCAAAGCCTTCGTTTTTCACGTCTTCCAGAAAATGCAATCTCCTCCAGGGCACTGAAGTCACTAGAGTGACCAGAGTTCTAATTTCTGGTACTCTTGCTGTTGCTTATTTTAGAGAGGAATTCCAGTTCATTGATATCACTCTGAAGACAAACAACTGTATAAAGTGAATTTCCTAACAGGTCTTTTCTAAATCAGATTTGTTCCTTGTTGTGATTTTAGGTTTTTTTACTACTTTCTAACAACTAATGTTAGTAGAGCTCTGCTGACACACCCGATGCAAATGAAGAAAGGAATAATCCAAACTCCATTGCAAGGGCCACTAAAATGCAGGAAAAGTTAGAAGATAGAGGCACAATGAAAGCCAGGAGGAGAGGGGAAAAAAAGTGAAGAAAGAAGTTTTATTTTTCTGTCATCTCTGAGGATGTCAAAGAAAATTGGAATTTCAGCCGAGGAAAGGAGTTAAACTTAGCATTCTCTATTTGTTCAGGGTCTTGCCTGTAAAAAGTGATATTCTCCTAAAGGGTAGAATTAAAGACTTGTGTTAGAACTGCAGCAAGCACTACAGCATGGCAATCATTGTTTCTTCACGGAATATGCTCAAAAGCATTTTTATCTGCAAAATTTACAAATCTACATAAATATATTAATGTACGAATCAGAGCATTCCTATTCCCCACAGTCAACCCCTACCAAATGCAGAGCTGTAGAGATTGCTCCATGTAGGGCTCCTACCATAAAACTACATATCAAAATTCCAGAGTTTAAAAAATACCTGACTGGTTCAGCTTCCTGGAAACATGGATCGATTGCTCCATAAAGCTCTCTTAGCAGTACCTCATCCAGTTCAGCTGAAGTTGTCTCAAATGATTGACTGGGATTCTCTCCAGGCACCACCACCTCAACACACCCCCCCAGAAAGTTAACAGCCCATCTAATTTAACCGACTGCAAAACATGTATTTGGAATCTAGATGTTCTCCTTACATTTCAGCCCTTTGTCCCATTTTTCCCAGACAGTGAGAGCAGAACTTCCATCAGGAAACAGCAAGCTTGGCAGAGCCAAAGAGAGCTTACTCCTCTCAACGTCTAAATGTTAGATGCTACAGTAGGGTAAATGGATGGGAAACTGAGGAAGACCCGAATGTCCGTGCCATAAAGCACCCATGGCTGGCTCCAAAATGGCCAGTAACAGAACCGCAATGCAATAAGTATGCAAATGAGGTGATGAATAAAGATATAAATATCAGGCTGATAAAGTTACAGAGGAGATTTGTATATGGTTCCAGAATATTTGGTGGGGATCATGACAGTTGTGCTGGCGCAGCAGCCCCCCACAATGACAGCTGGCACGCAGCACCTCTGCGGCCATGGGACACGCAAACGTGTGAGGAAGAAAAGTTTTCTGGGAGCACCATGAAGAGCAGCAATCCCTCCTCACCTGCTTCCTTAGCTGCACGTGCCACACACTGTCATGGTCTGTACTCTGGAAGCTCTCTACACACATCACCCACTCAGCCATTGCATTACACACATCTCTGCTACCAGCTGCCAGCGCTGCCCCGGGGTCCCACATCTTTGCTCGGCCAAGAAACAGGAGCAAAGAAAGCTTCTTTTTTCAAGGTGGAAGAATAGTTTCTTCTTTTCAACGTGAAATTCTCTTCCCCCTCACGTCTGCACCTCTCACTTGCCACCCACAGCTGCAAGCTGGAACTAAATGTACTGTATTTTATACACACACTCAAAGGCAATGCCTATGCACACACAAACCTTCCTTGCTCTCTTTCCTCTCTCTCTCTCTGCAGATTGTATTAGAAAATGCAGTCAAGCATGAAATGGCTCTTTTGACGCCTTCAGCTCAGATGTGCCTTGCATGAAACACTTGCTGGCCCAAGCTGCGAGAAGGGGGTTGGGGGCTGTCGGGACTGTGAGTGGGAGTAGCTGACACAAATGTCCCAGCACTGCTGCTTCCTTCTCCACGGTGCCATGCGTTAGGTGCTTTGAAAACACGAGTTTCTCTGCAGCGACTAGAACAAACCAAAAGCAGGGCAATAATGAGTCTCTTCCCTTCAGCAAGAATTTGTGTCCTTCAGCTTTACTGATCCCATTGCCAGATAATTTCTGTCCTTAGACAAGAAATCCCAACCCTTACTATTATACTTGTGTAAGGAGGACCTGAAGAACACTCAGAATTGCTGAAGATGACATAAAACTCTGGACAGTGTTTCAGCTGACATCCCACAGGAACCTAAATCTGGTATTGCTGTCCCTTTTCTGGCCAGTCTGCTACAAACACGATGCAATGAAACCTCGTAAAAATTAAGTAGATAAAATTAAATATCTTGAAATAGTTGAAACAGCCTCCACACAACCACAGGAGACAATGTTCTGTTCTTGTGTGTGTCGTGTGCACTTGATGTATTTCAAAAATAGCAAGATTTCATTCTCACTTCGCAAGTCTTCTCAGTCTGGAATATCTGAGAGCCTTTCAGCACATCTCGTTGCAAGCAGACCATTCCCTCCAGCTATGAAAATACCCTGTTCAGAGGAGGCTATTGCCTAGTAGCAGTCATACAAATAAAACCTATTTCCTTTTCCTGACAGGCAGTCCCCAAAAGCTCAAGAAAAGCATGTTCCAGCTGAGCAACACATACAGCAAATCTGCTCAGGGTTGAATGTAACCTGGCTACGAGTACATGACCTCAGCCTCCCAGACACCTGTGCTGGAGACTTCTGCCTGAATACTGGCATCCAACTGTATTCCATTCAACTGTCCTCAGCCATCTGCAGCAGTGGGACTGTAATGCTTTGCTCAGCACCATAAATACGGGCAGCACCACAGTTATCCAAGTTTAAAATACATGCACGTTTCTGCCACCCTTCTGCTTTTAGGGTAGCTATTATGTTGGATGCATAGAAGCAATGTGTGAAATCATGTTTGAGACCCCCACAGATTGGTACAGACAAAAAAATTGAGTGGCATTTATTTGTGATCCCAGTGCCAGAAGCTTCATTGCCATTAGTTTGGAGATGGGAAGAGGAAGAAACCAGGTGTTGGTTCAAAACTGCTCTGACATAATGCCAGAAATCTGTGAAAATCAATATGTTATTAGGAGCAATTAGCTTCCCAGTCTTGTGCTCTCAGACCCTGCCAGTTTTAATTTTACACTTAGCATCCAAAGGAGCAATTCATTGCTGCTTCCCCACAAGGCTCTGCATAAACCTCCTAGGGAGATGGAACAGGCATATTCTTAGCATGCAGACAGAAAGTTATTCAAGACTTCATGCTTTTTCTCCTGCTTTCTAACCTCTCTCAGGTATTAATCACCATCCCTTGCCTCTTTTCTTTCTTCTCCCTCTTAGTTTTTCTGTAGTCTCCTGTTCTTCCCTGTGGTCTTTTTCCTCTGCCTCCCAGACTACAATACAGTGTAGTTTCTTACTGAAATTTTCAGAAGGGTGACAGTGCAAAAAGAATTTTAAAAATCCACACTTCGTGAAAGTTGAAGTCCCTAGTGACAGCAGTTCAGGGCACCTGACATTTTCCCCAGCTACATTTGCAGGACCAAAACTCTTAGACCAAACATTTCCATGTTCTTGAGAATTCAAACATCCCTAAAGTGCCTAAGCTTTGTATCCACAAACCAGACAACACTTTCCTGCAGGCATTGATTGCACAGCTCACCTCCTGCCCTCACATATCCACTAGCAGACACATGGCCCCAAACAAAAAATAGATTTTCTGAAAACCAAAATTACACTTTAAAACAAAACGAAACAAAACAATCCCACCAAAAAATGTTAAAAGAAAAAAAGAAAAAGAAATCCTCATTCCTGTCCAAGTGGATTCCATACAGATGAGTTTCAACAAAAAAAGGCTGACAAGACATTTGAGAAGCCCAAATGTAATCAGTCAGATTGAATCTGACTAGGAGCCAGGAAATGATGCTCCTGTTTTGGTAGAAAAGACATGATAGGAACTTAAAGTGCTCACAAGCGGTTAGGACCTTGCACATCATCCAGCAGGATGGGTGCCAGGAGCTGTGGAGTTCCCTGTGCCAGTCCCTTGCTGCCCAGGGCTGTCCCACACACACAGGAAGGTGAGTGGGACAGATGTGCAAATGGGGACCAGGTCCTACTGAGAAACCTCATGGTGAGGAGGCAGGACCATGGTCAGGCTGGGAAGTCAATCTGCTGGCCAGGGTTAAGAGCAATTGCCAGTGACAGGGTTGGGCATGGGCCTGGCTTGGCAGCACTCATGGCCGGGTGTGCTGGGGGGGGTGACCTGGAGACTGGCCCTGCCCCAGCATCACCAGGTGGGGGGCTGATGGCCATGGGGGCTGCCACAGGGCCCTGGGCCAGGAGCAGAGTGGGGGAGCCCCAGTGGCCAGGCAGGGCCTGTCAGTGCCCTAAGCATGCTGGTGGCACCATGCTCTGGGACTGCTTCTCGCTGACCCATAAGAAAAGTCCATCTTTGCTAAATGTGCTATGACACTTTCTGCAGTAAACCGAATTTTCCCTGAATGTCTGCCATCTCAGTGTCATTGGACTTCACCTTAAACTTAGCCCACCAAACAGGAAAGAGCAATTTGAAGGGATGCAAATGTAATTCGCGAGCACCAAGAGGGACAATAACAGAGAACACAAAACCATCTTTAAAAAGCCGCCTCAACTGAAACATTACATTAGGAAGAAGAATGGGCTTTATTAGTTTAGCAAAATACCCTGCAAACAATAAATATCACTAATAAGCCACTGATAGGGTTTACTGTGCTAGTAAGAACCAAGCTATTCTGCTTTAGAGATTTCAAACTGACAAGATGTCAATAGTATTATTATGAGTTGTTATCCACTGGAAACTCATGAAGATAAGACAGTAAAAATCTTGGACACATACAGCTACAGAAAAAAGAAGAAACCAGACTGGTTTTGCTGGTGCTTAATCTCTCTGAAAGACCAAAGTATTTTTTCAACATCAATCCAAGTTTTTCTTTGCTTCAGATTAAGATGGCGCCTTCCTTCTCCACTCCCAAGTGGGTATACGGCCGCTTCACAAACGGATCTTCGTATCCTGAAGCTCAGTACATCACCATTCCAGCTCCCTCACTCTATTTTAGACTAAGTAAAAGTCCTTTCTGAGTCCTCTACTCAGCTTCTCTTAGCTTCTATTTTCTAAAACCTGCCTCTCCTGCTTCCCACCTCTGGCTGCCTTCTGATTTGTATACTACTTTCTTAAATTCCAATTTTCCAATTTGAACAGCATATGTCAGTTAAGACCAAACAAGCATTTAAAGCAGAGTAATTACATAAGACACCCTTATCAGTGCAATGAACAGCAAATGGGAGACATAACAGAGCAAGCTCCAAGGCATTCATCACATTTTCGGGCATGCAAGAATACTGGTGAAGCAGGAATAATTGTCACTTATAAGGCCCTTGCTACAGACAAAAATTGCTAGCAGATGTTTACGTAGGCACAATGACATCCAGATAAATATTCTTCACCAAACACATTTTTCCAAAACTTTACAAAATTTATTTCATAACATTAATTAAAGCATTTAATTTCTGAGCCTGAAAATAGCCCAGAAGCATGAGTTCCTTCATATAAAAGAAGAAAATTCCTGAAGAAACCTGAAGTGCAAACCACACCTATTTATTTATCTAGAAAGTCAGAAGAGAATAAATACTCAATTCACCAATTTCCTTTCCATACCACTGCCTCCCCCTGTTCCAGTATCTTATATCTCTTCTATCCCTTTGAGGTCTTCCCAAACACATAACCAAAGTCTGCAGATAATAGTATTGACTAAGTATCCACAAAATGGAAGACATTAAAAAAAACTAGGTAAAGAAGGCAAACAAAGAGCCCTAAGCAATACAGTGTATATAATGTCCTTCTTCGGACAAAAAAAAAAATAAATTACCTTGATTCACAGAGTTTAGACTTTGAAATTTCTTTGGTTATGAACAAAAGTAATTCTGATTTTTCTTTTCAGAACAGCACTAATTTTCTTTTTTGAATCCAAAATTAATCCTTGCTCTTCTACTTCAATATTATAATGTGGGTATATGATACCGAAATCCTGTAAAGCTGTCCTGTGAATTTTCATCTTAAAGTGGACTAAATCTCAAGGAACTAGTTAAAACTGTGAGGCTTCTATCACTGTAAGGTAAAATCCCACAAGACTTTTGCCTGTCTACAACAAAAGCTTCAGTGGAGACCTTCCAAATTTTAAACTGACCTAGGGAAGACATATTAGCGACACGGATCCCAAATCTCTCTCCATTAATAAACGTCTCTAAAATTTGTGGTCTGGATTCTAGCTTTGTTTAACTTCTGTGTTTAATCAACTCTCTAACTCCCCACGTTAATCTGTGGCTACCCTACAAAGTGCCAGTGTCCATCAGCATCAGGTTTGGTATGCCCTTCCTACACTCCTGTTGTCATGAGCTAATCAAGGGGTGTTGTAAGGCAGGGAGTTACAAAAAAAAAGAAATAAATTTGTGTACTCTACAATGAAAGGCAAATAAACTTCTCTTCTGCTTTCTTTGGGCTGCAATCGTAAAGAACTGGCCTAGGGAGGAGCTGTAAGAGCACTGAGTGCCACAGTGGAAATATTTGCAGACAGAGGAAACTGTAGCTTGTAAATGTTATTGCTAGCCCTGGGAGGCGATGAGTGAGGTTATATTGCCATACTGAAGCTTGGCAGAGACTCAGGAGAACCAAGAAGGAGCACACGGGCTTTTCAAATCTACTCCAAATGTCACTCTAACATTTACAGAGCTGTGTACAACTATTTGGGAAGAAATCTCGGGCAAGAAGGCTAAGGGGAGAAGAAGAATTGCTCCTCAATGTAAAGGAGAGTAATGAGGAAACCTGCTACTAAAATGATAGTTTGAGAATTTGCATTACCATGGGTGGCACTTTAGAAAGCAATGCGACTTCTGTTTAATTCAAACATCTTTGAGTCCTCCTCATGGCACTGTCAAGCCACATAAAGCATTTGATCACTACCTTCTGAGGAGTGTTCACCGAGAAAGGGAGATGACAGCAAAAACGTTTGGTTTATCTCAGCATCCAGTGGAAAAAAGAGGTAGCAGACACAATTTGTAGCAAGAGAAAAATCAAGAAAATTATAAGGAAAAAATTACACAATGAGGGTTGCCACACACTGCAACAGAACAGCTGTAGAAACCCTAGTCCTGGAAATTTTCAAAATTCAACAGGATAATGCCTTTAACAATCAATTCTGCTCTTCAAGTTGGTCTCACTTGAAGCAAGCGGTGGGGACAACAACTTCCAGAGATCTCTTTCAACCATGATTATTCTGGGTCAAGTGCCAGAATGCCCTGATTTCACTGGATATTGCACCTTTTCACAGACATTATCTTACACCTGCAAATTGCTACTGATTTGAGATGGAAAAGATTTTGTCTTGTGGGTTATCGCATTGAGGGGAATGCCTCTTAGAGCACATTGTCACAACTAAAGAAACAGAAGATTCAAAACATTGCTTTCCTACAGCCACTGCATGTCCTTGGGCAAATTCTTTACCCCTGCTGAATCATCTCTGAGCATTTACAGTTTGGAACCAAATATGTTATGGCACTACTAAAGACATCTGACGGTTGTGCTTTGTCCTTTTTTCCCCACCATAGGGGAAAGCTGCTCAAAAGGCAGCTATCATGGCTTGGATGGGTGTACTCTGCTCTAGGTGAAAAATTGGCTGGATGGCCAAGCCCACGGACCGGTGGTGAATGGAATCCTGGGGGTGACCAGGGCTCATTATCAGGGCCAGTTCTATTTAATACCTTTATCAACGATCTGGACAAGGAGATCAAGTGCATCCCCAGTGAGTTTGAAGAAGACACTAAGTTGGGTAGGAGTTTTGGTCTGCTGGAGGGTAGGAATGGATATGGACACACCGGAGCAATGGGCTGAGGCCAATGGCACGATGTTCAATGAGGCAAAGCACACCACCTCCAAAAGGCTTGGGGAAGAGTAGTTCCCAAACTGTTTCACAGAAAGGGACTTGGGGGTGCTGGTTGAGGGGCAGCTGAATATGAGTCAGTACGTGCCCAGGTGGCCCATCTTGGCCTGCATCAAAACCAGTATGGCCAGCAGGACTAAGGCAGTGATTGTCCCTCTCTACTCAGCTCTGGTGAGGCCACACCCTGAGTGCTGTTTGCAGTTTTGGGCCACTCACTTCAAAAAGGTCATTGAGCTGCTGGAGCAGGTCCAGAGAAGGGCAATGGAGCTGGGGAAGGGTCTGGAGCACAAGTCTGATGAGGAGCCTTTAAGAGAACTGGGGTTGTTTATTCTGGAGCAAAGAAGGCTCAAGTAGGGACTCACTGCTCTCTACAACTACCTGAAAGGAGGTTGTGGTGAGCTGGGGGTTGGTCTCCTTTGTCATGTCTCAATGGATTTGAGGAAATGGCCTTAAGTTCTGCCAGGTGAGGTTGAGATTAGATGTTAGAAAATTTTTTTTCACTGGAAAAGTGGTTAGGCATTGGAATAAGTTGCCCAAGGAAGTGGTAGAGTCACCATCTCTGGAAGGGTTCAAGAGGCATCTGGATGTGGCACCTGGGAATATGGCTTAGGGGTGATTATGGTGCTGCTGGGTTGACAGTTGGACTAGATGGTCTTGAAGGTCTCTTTCAACCTTGATGATTCTTTGATTCTGTGATCATCAGTCTATCATTTTTGAAAAGCAAGGCTGTAATGAAAACTACATTCATAACCTTTTTAAAATCCATGAACAACATCTCCTCAGTTCTGTTTTTCCAATACTGGAAAGAAAAACTAACTACTATGGCTGTTGGTTTAAGGAAGGTTCCCAGCATTAGACAACCCTCAATTTCATTTTCTTCCTTTCCCTCATCTGACAGCCCCAAACCCCTAAACTTTGTAAATTCCTGGAAGAGGTGGGTTAATAGAACAGGGAGCGAATGGAAAACATGGGTCTACAAACTGTAGGTCAAACTTGTCCACACCAAACTGGTTTTGAAAAAGCAAAAATTCTTCAAGCCAATCAGTGATTTAGGAAGGGTCAGAAGTGAGACACTGCCGTGCTGAAAATAAGTAGGCAGAGGAACTAGGTAACAATTTATAACTCATGTAAGGCAAGCAGTTTCATGGAAACAAGAATGTCACAACACTCACAAAGGATGGAAACAGGTCATCTTTGAAGGGAAGTCCAATAAAACAGAGCAAGTAGCGATTAGGAGGGTAACAACAGCATACATGCTGTGGAAAAGTACAGGGTAATATGTAATTTGGAGTTTCAGACTACAGCTTCCAAACTTAAAATACAAGATAAACTAAGCTGAGTTTATAATACTAGGATCTGGAGGAAGGTCCATTCAGAGCTGTCCTGGTTTGAGACAAAAATTCGGAGGAGCGCTCTGGGAGGAATGTCTCCTCTATAGAAGGCAGGGTACAGCCACTCTTCCCCCAACAGGTTTGGGAAAAAATTCCTCGAAGGAAAGTGAAAGAAGGAAAAAAAACCCTATTTCTTTAATAAACTCACAGGAAAAGAATAATGCTAAATAATAAAACCTCTCGCTGTGGAGAGAAAACCTGGGAAGATCTGAGAGTCCTTTCCGTGGGTGTGGGTTCTCTCTCTCTGTCTCTCTCCTCCGAGAAAAGGAGCCCAGAGCTGGGGAAAGCAGGAAGGTGCCTCTGCTCTGCAGCAGCAGGAACGCAGGGGAGTGAATGGCCTTGGAGCAAAACTGTTTTGAAAAGTTCATCTGGCTTTTTTTTTCCTTTCTCTTGCACCCAATTTTAAAGCCACAGAAAGGCACAGGAATCATGTCTGGGCATAGAGCAGGCGATAGGGGATACACAGCATAAAGTCAGCCCAAGACAAGAGCCTTTTCTTCTCCTATCACAGATCTGCTGTCTTCCCTAAAAATATTCGCAAAACCACTAATCCGAGGGTGGTGACTGTCTGAGAGCAACGCTCAGTCAGGGCAGCACAGACAGTGCCGAAATGATGACACTGATTTCCAGGCATCCCACAGGCTCTGTCCATTCCTAATGAAGTCATCAGCAGAGATGCAACAGCCAGATCTGTTCACCCAGCTAATTGCAACCACTGTTCAATTACTGGAACCCTGATAAAGAGGCAAAGAGGAGCAGAAACTTGTAGCTGGCATGGAATGGCAGTTGATATTGCCAGGATCATGAAGGCTGAAGCAAGAGGTTCATGTTCAAGCCTGTAAATTTCACTAACAGATAAAAGAAATTTAGTCCTATTTTCAAATAACACTGCCTTTTGAAAACATGATTGTATCCCAGACCAAATTCTACTTTACAACTCTGGTACCTGTGGATAAATGTTTTTAAAATAAAAAGAAATTTCAGATAAAAAAAAAGAAGAAAAAAAGAATTGGCATAGATATGTGAGGTGTTTATGTACTAATGTTGACCCAAATTACACAGAACTTCAGTGTTTGGACAATTAGAGGAATGTTCATGAGCTGTCCCTCTCTGACTCCAAACATGACCAAACGCAGTTTCTGTCTTACAAAATCAGTATCTTTGGTAAGGACATAGATAGAAAATCATAGTCCATAACACCGGTTATAATTATCACACAGTTATTAAACTCCTACAAGCCTATCTCAAATGCCAAAGGCTGCAGAGCAGAATCTACAGGGCAGGACTGTGTACTGGTTCAAGTGCCTGCAATTGTATTCAGTGACTGGGTTTACAAATAACAATAGCCAGTACAAACTCTCAGTTCAAAACTCAAAGATTTGGGGTCACGGAGAATAGAGTTCCATTAATCTTTTTCGTCTTCTCTGAGCTCCAAGAGCCTGCAGTGATCTTGATGGGAATTGTAAATGATAATAAATCCTGCTTCTTGTGGAAGCTGTGAAGATTTAGTCAGCATTGGCAACTTCTATAAGACTCTCCCATCAAAAGAACTGTAGATGTATAAATTATGGCAGCAGCTGTGACCCTAAAACTTTCACATTCACCATTGTGCAGACCATTTTATTCCCTTTGAAATTCAGGGTAGCAGTCAGAATGCAATGAAGAGTGTCATACTCCAAAAGCACCAGCCTGATGTCACAGTTAAGCAAAGCTGAATTTTCTTCAGCTGCTTCTATCACAGACTTACTGAGAGAGCTGCTGAGGCCTGAGACTATTCCTATTCAAAACAAGACTGAGCAAATCTTGAAATCACCAGGTACCTTGGACTGAAAATGCCATTTAGGTGCAGAAGATTTTCAGACCACCTCCAATGGTGGCTATGACTTTTACTGAGATGCCTGGATCTCTCCTGCTCCTAACTCAAACTGGAAAGCTGTCACACTGTCACCCATATCAAGACACTCGCATCCACTTACAGATAAGATGTGAGAATGTACCCACATCCCGTATTGTTCTCTTTATACTAGACATAATGAAAAACTCCGAGTTAAGAGAACTCGAACGGTGAATAACTGGCTATTTATCCTGCCTAAAGCACTTCTGTCCACTATAACACAGTCCAGAGGGACACTTACTCTCTGGATTGCTGGCAGCAAACTATATGCAATGTATTCTGTTACAACATTTCCGATCCATTACATCAAATTTTGTCAGATTAAATGCAGCCTAACAGGGAAGAGGGTCTCCTCAGACCTGGAAACTGCCTCAAACGTAAAATTCAGTGTCTGCTTATCAGTGGCTGCACCTCCTGCATGACATCACTTTCCATACACCTTCACTCAGTGCTAGGCAGCACACCTGCAGAATGGGCTGCCTGGGAAAGAACTCTGCCATGAGTGGGCAGGTAATAAAAAGTTTCACTTCGCTGTGGTCTTCTCAGGTTCTCTAGGTTTTTGAACAATCTCTTCATGAGACAGAGAACCTGAAATACTCACAGAGCAATAGCAAGGAATAATTGTTCCCCCTCCCACATCAGGGTTAATCCTTGTACAGTTCACAAAAGCATTATGGATGGTACAGTTGATATCTGTCACAAGGGTGGGGTGATAAATTCAAACATCAACCACTCATTCCCAAAGACCAGAGTTCAGAAATTCCTTAGGCAGGGAAAACCAGGAATTTTGTAATCTCAAACCAAGACTGGTTTTTCCACATCCAAAAATCACTGTTTAGAATGACCTGCAGGGCTGCCTGTGCTCTGAGGAAGTCTGGGACAAGGAGAGGAATAAGCTACCATCCCAAGTATGACATGTTTGCTAATCTGGGTGGCAGACAGAATGTGCAGTCTCTAAGAATGGATTCTGAATCCTAATAAAAACGTAGGTGTTTGATAAGAACATCAACAGCCAGAGTCTTAACACTCTGTACAGTAGAAAACACAGTTTGCTTTCACTGAAATGTCTCCCAGGCCCCCAAGTGCAGAAGAGATGGAACTAGGAGACTAAATTGCAAAACTCATCCCATTTAGCTAAGTGGAATCACAGGTAAGGTCAGGGCAGTTAATCACTACCTATTTGCTGAAAATTACCCATAAAGGATATTAGATGCACAATTCTTTTACAGCAATTAGCTCTTGTTGATATGAATATGAAATAGGTACCTAGCAAGAGTTACCTTGGTAATAAAAGGAAGGAAATTAATCAGAACAAGGATGGAAGCCAAGATAAGTTTGGGGGGTGGCCAGTTTGGATATATGTTTGGAGGACTGGAGAATTCTTTCACATGTATTATTTGGCCAAATCTCCAAAGTGTATCAGAGAAAGTGAGATTATTAGAACAGAGTCCAACACAATTTAACAAAGCATGGTAAAAGCAGATGGGAGCGTGTCTATCAGATTAACTTTGTGTAAAGGCTGTGGCAAATCCATCATGAGGTTTTCCAGGCTCTGAGAAAGCCTGACCAGAACTGGCCCTACCAGGGAATTGTGTTTACTTCAAGGATGAAAATTTTCTCTTCTCTCATTATACAAGGATGAAAAACTGGTGGGGGAGAGAGTCTGACATTTCCCAATCTCTCAAACGGTATTTCTCTATAGTGGTAAAAGCCATTAATCATTACCAATTAAAACTGGGGGGAAAGAAAAAAACGTAGTTACATCTGAAGGCATTCTCTCAGTTTTTCCACTACTCATTGCTATCCCTTTCTCTTGGGCTGTCTGCAATGTGCACCCCTACTGTTTCTGTGCCCACAGGACAGGGAGGAGAAATTGGGCTGCATCTCTGCAGAGGCAGCCTTCAGCTGCAGGGAGAAGAGTCTGGCTGCTGCACAGGCAGGCAGGAGTAGTTAGGAACGGCTGCACGGATGTGCCCCTCACGCCTGCCCACAAAGGAATCACACAATCCAGCCCAAGAGACAACAAGCACTCAAAGTTCCACAAGGACAGAGTGGCAGGGGAAGCCAACAGCTGTTACTTGTGGCTGAAGCGCGATAGTGGAACCTCCTGCGAAACTGGTATCGAGCCTTAGTGTCCCAGATGGCCTCCAGTTTGAAAAATATTTGTGATACCATCCAGAAGCCTTCCCACAAGACATGCAAAGTTGAATTAAAGCCAATATAAATGAACAGAAGAACTCATAGCATGGAAGTTTCTACATTCTAAAGGATCCTGTACTATTTCAGAAATTACTCAGACAAAAATTATTTTGTAACAACACCAATTGTTTGAGCCTGGCTGTAACAGCTGCCTATTGAGACACCTTCAGTTTAAATTCGAGTACATTGCAAAAAATAATCTAAACCCAACTATCTGTATGTACTTCACCTGTCAGATTTCCCCCTCCTACTGTTCATGGCATCAGAATATGGTATTTCTTTTTTTCATATCTTTCATATTTTTCTTTCTCCTGTTACTGTGCGAAACGCCAATACAAAGAACAACAAAAGCAGCAAGCTACCTGCACCAGGAAACAAACAAAGCACATCAGAAAATTCCTTCCTGTAAACTGAAATAAAATGTCATTATATTTTTCAAACCTGTTCCTCTTCCAATTTTCATCCAACTTTGGGAAAAAAACAAATCAGAATACGCACAGTGCTTCCAGATACACAATACCATAATCTTCAATGACAGTTAAGGGCTGACTTATCCTTACCAGCAATTTTATCAAATCAGAAAAAGATTCTGCACAATATCAAAGCAACAAGGGTTGCATCGAGCCACACTGCACCCTTTTCCCTGGGAAACACACAGTTACACCTACAGTGCCTGGCCTGACACAGCACATCACTTCTTTACACTGCATAAACACCCTCCTGTGCTGGCCAGACTAATACCACAAAGGGAGGAATACAGCAGAAAAATAAAACATAACGAAAGGAAGCCAGGCAAAGCCCTCACTCTTCCAAACAAAGTCAAGCGTTGAGCAACCAGAGGTCAGGATACATTTGGAAAATACTCTCAGGCACGTAGTGTGATTTTTGGGGTTGTCCTTAGCAGGGCTAGGAGTTAGAGTCGATGATCCTTGTGGGTCCCTTCCAGCTCAGGATATGCTTTGATTCTGTGATCTGTGGTGTTTAAGCTGCCATCTAATGGTGAAACTGTAACTTTGAAGCAGTCAGAGCAGACAGCACACACGGAAACAAACGCTGCTTTGACCTGCAGCTCTTGGATTCGGATTGACAATCACCTTTTTCAGCAACATTTAATTATATGCTGCTTCCTACAGCACTAGCTGCTGGTGAAGCAAAAGTGTGTGTTTTAAGTGACAAAACATATCTTCATCAGGGATGTGAGTACTGCTTCAAACTGCCAAATTTTATTTCCAGTTTTATGCCACAGATAAGAGACTGCACAACAAAGAATATAATAATGCCAAAGTTCAGGCTTGGATTTTTTGAGGACCGATAATGTCATCTTAATTTCTGATGGAAAAGCTGCCAACATTGAACAAGTGCAGAAATGCTGAGTTAAACCATCTAAATCACTCCACTGATATAGATTTACTGGACATTTCAGCTATTTCAGAATCAAATCACTTTCAGTCCTGTGTCATTTCCCTCATGATCTGGTGGTACAGGTTCCAAATCACTTTCCTTGTGACTCAAGTATAGGCAGAATTTGCAGCCTTGCTATGCACCTAAACCAAAGGAAGCTAGTTCAGACAAGGCAGTATTTGCCTTTCCACTTTGCTTAAACTACAATTAATAGCACCTCTTTATTATGCTTCCACTGAGCCCCTAATAAATGTAGAATCATAGAATGGTTTGGGTTGGAAGGGACCTTAGAGACCATCTCGTTCCAACCCTCTGCCACGGGGAGGGAGCGGGTTGCTCAGAGCCCCATCCAACCTGGCCTAATAACGTTGGCCTATTACCTAAAGCAGAAGGACACAAATTAGGACTCTTGAGATCTATTCAACAAGTCACTTGGTGATTTTCCTTTACTTGATCTGAAAGTAGGAAAGAATGTCATTTACCCCTCTTCAACAACACGTTTCATATTCTCACTTAAGCAATCAGTACAAAGTAAGCCAAATATATTAAAAGGAGGTTTCAAATGGAAAAATAAAACCTAATGAAGCCTTGTCTTGAAGGTACTACGTGTCAGGCACAGACACATTTGGAATCCACTTCTGACAGGTTATTGACATCTAATTCCACACTATCACCAAAGACAGCTCAATTTACTCCCCTTTTTAATGTGCAAGTGAGGGCCAGTGAAAGCTGTCAGACTCATGTGATGAAAGACAAGTACCCAGGATATATACAGAAAAAATGGTTCCTTCATAAAAACTCTCTTTCCAAGTCATTCAAGAGTTTAGAAACTCAGAGCTTAAAACATGAGCCATCATTCCCCACATCACTGGAGAGAAGGGATGTTGAGCTCTTCACCCACAGAAGCAGGCACGTGACCTCTTGCACAAAGACAGAGACATTTCTCTCTGTTTCCAATAGAAAGTGAATCACAATCTCACACACTGGGCTTAATCATGATCCTGAAAGTTCCGTACAACATCTGTATTGGACAGCGTGCTCTGCTTTCTCCTAAGGGTTCCTGGAGGGCTGCAAAGGTATGGGGGGAGCCTAGAGGGTGGAAAAGCTGTGTGCATTAAGGAATTAATACACTTCAGTATATATTTCAAGTCCATTTGAAGACAAGCAGAGTGTCAAACTTTTCCCCCAGAGGGTTGCTAGTAGGAATTTAGCAAATCAAGCGAGCCGGCAGCTGCTGGGTGAGCAGAGCAGGCAATGGGGACGCAGAGGCCATGGGCCCCAGGACTGGTGCACTTGCTCAGACACCTTGGGGGCAGTGAGGGGCGGATGGCAGTGCTGCCTGAGGCCATTAGATGGCGAAGGAGGCTGCAATTGTCTCCCCGTTTGTGCCACTAGCGCTGAGAAATACTCCTTACGTGTTTTCTTCAAGGAACAACGGTGTGGCTCCTCCTGGGGCAGAAGAGAAAGCGGAGACACGCAGCAAATCTCTGCTGGTTTTCTGTGCAGTGCCACTGCCACCAGCTCTCACTGCCACTTGCTCGACAAAGTCCCGAGTTTCCACTCGCATCTGCACAAGTTCTGGATCAGCAAGGGCTATTTCAAAAGAAGCTTTCCCTAATTTATGCCTGGAAAGGATTAGACACAGCCCTACACCACAGCACAACCGCAAAGAACTGTTTTCTAAAATAAGCAGCTAACGCGCTCTGACCAAAGAGGAAAAAGAGTAGGTGTCCTAACAGAATGGTTTCCCTGGCCTCGATTCCCGTTATTTGAAGTCCTCCACACGATTTCAAAGCATTAAGATGCACTCAGGAACGTCTTTTGAACTGGCCTACTTTCAGAGCAGAAACGGAGACAGAAATAGAAGACGGCTCATCCACTGTCACACTGCAAAGCAGCGCAGGGACACAAACCACCGTCCACCTCAGCTGGGCTGCTGCCCCCCACTTTTGGGATGATCCAAGAGCTACCTGCCACCTTGTTGTGCTTTTCATCGGACAGACCCTGAAAAATTCTCAGAATGTCAAACAAGTCAAAATAATGAAGAGGTCAATCATTCCTCTGGAAACTGGAAAATAATCCACAAGCCTAAAAATAATCTAAATCTGTAACGGAAAGGAGACTGATCTTGACATCACTTGAAACATAGATGGTAAGACTCTATAGATACAACACCTGTTTCTCTTTCAAATTCTGCAGATAGAGAGAGACTCAAAAGGGGAAGAATTGAGGCACAAGACAGTTTTTTAAGATTTCAATTAGCCTTTTTTTTGGACTAGGATTTATTTACTGCAGAGTTAAGCATCTCTCATAGTTACAGATTCTCTATTTATATCTGCTAACTGTGCAAATTTCCTGGTTCTCTGATTCCAGACCAGCTGCTGGGCACAGCTGTGCTCCAACAAAGGCACCAAAAACCAGCAGGATTGCTGTGGGACTGTCATACTTCCCTAATTTCATCTGCATCTGGAAGAGGAAATCACAGTGCTTTTCTCACCCACTCCTGACACAGCTCAACAGAACACCACAAATGTAATTTAAAAAAAAAACCCCTCGGTGATAGATTGCCAGTGTGAGAAGCTTCCAAGCTTCCACAGCTTTCAAACGTTGCACTAAAACTTCCTGCACAACATACAAGGTTGCCAACACAAAGAGCACGGGAATCCAAGTGAACAGTCACCTGCAAACCTTTTAGACAGAGCAGAGGACATCCTGCGAGCTGTTTGACACGTGGAGAGATCAAGGCATAGAATTGCAAGCAATCCAGAGCCTGGCAACAAAGAAGCTTCTGTTCAGTGGGAAGAGGGGAAAGCAAAAGCAATGCAACCAGGCAGAGCACCCAAGTGCCTCACAACACACTGCAGGCTGTACGACCACAGATGGTGCTGCGTGGCATCTTGGCCTTGAAGGAGGTTTTAGAATGCGAATTTCATATTTCTGTGGGCATCAGGTTCAAGGATGCAGGATGATCAAGCCTGCACCCAACAGAGGGGACTGGCACATCCTCCTCCTGGCATGCACTTACATGGTTGGATTTTACTGTGAGAGCTGGTGGGCCCCTAAGCACTACAGGGGGCAGTGCTGGGGTTTGTCAGGACTTACTGTTTTATTCTTTAACACCTAATTGATTTGCCAAAGATCAAAAAAAGTCCATGACAGAGCAGGACTAAGTGCAAGTGAACTAAAAGTTAGACTATATTTTTGTTGTTGTTTTTGGCGTTTATGCGGATGAACAATATTTGGGATGACAGCTTGTCAGTCAGAAAAGCCTCTGCCCTCCATGTGCCATGAAGATGAACAGTTAGCAGCATACTCGCTGCTCCTGCTCATGCACTGGCTGGAGACAATAAGCCTTACACTAATCTCTCCTTACCAGCAACCTGGAAACAACACTCCTCCACGCTTCTCTTTCTTACAGGAGTCTGTGAATGCCTCTTCTAATTGAGATTTGAGGTTGGGATTTGAAGTTCTTTTGGCAACAGCTTTTCCCGACAGTGCATTTGACAAAACCTTCCTTAGCAACAGTCTTTTCTCATCTGATACTGTAACACATACCACATAATATTGTTTCTAATTTGCCTAAACATGGACTTTGTTCCACAATTCTTTGAGATCTAGCAAAGACACTGAAGTATCAAAATGTTGTTATTTTTACACCATCAACTATTCTACCCTTCCTAATTCAGTGTGAGTTATTATAACAAGTAATTACAATAAGAATCAAACAAAACTTACTTTAGTAATCAGTGTCTTGCGTGTCGTATAAATTTATTCATGTACTTGCTAATTAGGAAAACACATCCAGTCATTAACAGGATTTAGAAAGGAAAATAGGTCTTTTGAAGTCGGAAAGCATTTCCAGGTTACGATTCTGAGGCACACATCTCACAGATCCATACAAGCGAGAAGCAGAAGAGCTGGCTAGATCATGGAGCTCCCTTCCCTTCCTGTCCCCACAAAGCACATTTCACTGAAGTGGAGAGCAGCCTGCTCTTGCTCTGCCATTTCAGCCATCCTAATTTCCAATGTCTAACAGATGAGATTTCCACCCTTTGCTATGATCCCTGCTAAAGCAAAATAAAGCAAAACCAAACCAAGCTCGTTGTTGTGATGGTATGATATGCACCATTTTCCTTTCTTAATTTAACCCAATATTCCATAATAAGTGTCCTGTGAACTTCCTTAAACAATTCCCTTCCTTGGGAAGGCAGTACTCCCATCAGAGCTGGTTCATCATCCTCTCCTCAGGTTATCATTTGACCAAGAAATATGCACTGAACTCTTCTAATCTTTCTCCATAATTCCTCCCTTCAGCCTCCTGATTATATTTCAACTTATTTTGCCAATTTCTTTCATACTGTTGGATCTAAGCTGCTCAACAGTGCTTTCTTTACACCTTTTATAGTTGTATTTCTTGGATCTATCTTTCTACTTGTGTGTCTAGGAATACTTCTAACTAGCACAGGTGTAGCCGAGTACCCAATGGCACTTCATTAATACACAATTTAAGTGGTGAGGAGTTGATATTCAGGCTTTATTATCTCAGCAAAGGTCAATGGGTAAAAACTATTTAAGGCTCCTTTCTTGTGTGCTCTGTAAATCTCATATCACTGTTGAGTTAAATACATCCAGCCAATCGCTGACACACCATACAAAATTTCATCATTTGTTTAGTGCTTTATAAAGGGCAATGAATAATTTTACCATTTCAACGCCGAAGAAACTAGAATTTTTTTTCCCCAAGTGGCTCAGGAACTACAGCATTTTAGCTATAAAAGGTTGCTTGTGTACCTCGAAAAAATAGAGCATTGTGTCTCAACAACCACACAAGGATTGCATTAGCACTGCAGGTGTAGAAAAGCAGCACGAGACAGAAAGTCACTGCTATTTTAAAAGAAAATCTCTGACCTTTACGGACTTTTAATACACACTGTGGGTCCAGGAAATGGTGTTCTTTTGGGGATGTGAGCTTGAATTATTAACACACAACACAAACGGCTGCCCCCATTTCTGTACTGATGAAGAATAAAACACTCTGTGTCAAGTAGCAGTAACAGGAAAATTAGTTAGATAACACAAAAAATAAGTATCATTCATTAGGTTTGGTTTTCTACCTGTTCTCACGGCAGGATGTCCATTAAGCTTAAGAAACAGAAGCTATGAAACAGAAGGTCAAATATTAGCCAAAAATACACATTTTTCTGGTCTTCAGCTTTTCTCATCCTAGAATCTGAAGCTCTTAGTGATTCATGAATTTTTCCACGTTGCAACCCTTTTATGATTTTGGAAAATCCTAAGTATCTGGCTTTTGGGGGAGGTTTTTTTGCAGCTGGGGACGATAAATCACAGAAAAATGAACACGCTTGTAGTTATATAAGCCAGAAATAGAATTCTAAGGCACGTCTACACTGTATACTTTTGTGAAGCACCGAATTAGTGATGTCCCATATATGTCAAGGCTTGTTTTGTGAGGAGCCCTGATCAGACCTCCTCACCAGCCTGGCAGCGGTGCTGGATTGCCGTGACCCAGCTCACCGCTCGTCTGCAGGTACTGCCATGGCAGCACCCAGCAGATGGTCTCGCGAAGCAAACGGCCACACACAATGCAGCACAGGATGCTCTGTGCCCAGGACACTGCAGCACACCTTCTGAACAGCTTTGCAAAGATTTCTGAGCGACAGCATTTGTTGTGCTTTTACCCTGGTCCAGGGAAATCACTGTCTTTTAGCTCTCACTGTCAGATAATATTTTCTTAATCTTTATTTCTTCCTTAAGTTAAGGCTTACTCAACTTCAGTTTGCCTTATAAGCACATCTACTAACTTCCTCCATGTATCAGTCAGCTGGAGACCCCTGGATCTTGATCAGGCACACAGGGAGTGCCAGTTGAGTGAGCGGTGCTGGGTAAGAGAGAGGCTGACCTGTGGGGAGCTGTATGGTAATCAGCTTTCCATTATTGCATGCTGAAAAGCTAAAGTGATTCATGAGTGCTCTTCTGAGTGGGAAAATAGGAGAGGAAGAGATGATGAAGGAACTCTGGTTCTGATATGAATTATCTCTATCCTATCACAATATATAAGTATTTATCTCTAGGAATTGCTAACCAAATATCCCAGGACTATACTACCATGTCTTCAGAGATCTGAAAGTATTATTTTAGAGATATCAGATAGCTTTTTCAAGGTGGAAAGAGTAGCTTAGTGCCCTAAGAGTCTAATGACTAAATTAGGTGATATCTTAGATTCAGACACTTAAATCCCAGAGTCAGGGTCTGTGGCTAATTACTTATTTAATCTAGAATCTTACTGTAGGTGCCCTAATAATTCTATATCAGAGTTTCCCAAAATATAAAATTATGATTATATCAATCTCCTTTTGCAAATGATCTGCATCTAGGGAAAAAAAGGGCACTTCTTTGTATAGGATTATCAATTTGCATCCTTATAAGTAGTTTAATGTGTATTTATTTAGCATATTCTGATAGCCCAAAAACAGGTAGAGATGTCAACAACTTCCTGGCTTTCTCCCAGCCATGACCTTATCTGCCCATTTTAAGTTTGAAGGGTCCCCCACGAGTTATCTGCATTCAAAGCTACAAAAATTCACCCAAGCCTCTATCTCTGGCTTCTACAGAGAGAGGATAATACTGTGAGATTTGGCAGGCCCCACAACACTATGGCAGAGAGCAGCCTAAACTTTCAGATGGGTTACAGAAAACACCTCATTTCCAAACACAAACAAGCCTAATTCCGGAACCCTCACTCCTGGATGGATCTGAGTGTTCTTCCTTCCTGCCCTGAAGCTCCCCTAGGTAGCCCTCACCAGGAAACTGCTCAAGTGTGTAATCCAGAAGCAATGCTGAAGCAGGAAAAAACACAATACACAGTTACCTGCAGGGACACAAACAGATGTTGAATTACAGTTCTCGACATGCACAGTCTCTCCAGTGCCTAACAGGATACTGCCTTTCAAGGGATCAGCATGGGAAAAGAAAGTTAGGGGCGCCACCCAGTTAAATAGGATTTTATTGATCAACACTCTGATGGAGCACATAGATCAAGCATCTCTCCAAAATCTGAGTGAAAGGTGTCTAGGAAAACCAACTCACAGCAAAAGGGACATGGCAGCTGTGTCAAAGCTGCTTCTCCTGGAAGATTTCCTGAGCCTTGGCCGGCGGCACAGACTAGGGTAGGAACTGTAGGCAACACACACGTAAGACACACAAAGAAAGGTAAATGATCGGCATTTTAATTTTTACAGCTTCTAGAAAAAACAACAGCGTAAAAGAGAATAGATGGGCTCAGCAAATCGTCACCAGCCAGGAGGAAAAGACAAAGGAAAAAAGAAATCACAGCAGCGTAAATCAGCCAGGGGAGAAATGGCTAAATGAGGATGCTGATTGCTAATCTACATCCTGTCACTCTGACTTTATAAGCAGGTGAGCTCAAGAGGCCATGTGTGCAAAAGCAGCCCCATAAAAGCACTGTTTTTCCCCATCTCATCTGTATTCACAGTGGACCAGGTTTTCACTTTATGGCTGCAATGTTCCTGTTTCTTCTGCAGGTCCATTAGCATTGTGCACATTGCACAGTCAATACCAATTCCAGCCTACACTTTTCTGCCTTTTTTATTTGGACACAAGTCCTTCTGTCTGCTGGATTCATTACTCTTCGACATGGCTATTTGTAGTCTCCCTTTATGTTTTGATTATTCTTTAAAGCAGTCCAAGTGTCTTTGACTCTAAATAGTAAAATTAAAAGATAAAGTGAAAACAAAGTGAGGCATTTAAAAAATGTCATGATAAACCATTTCTGTTTCTCTTTACTTTAATCCTTTTTGTTTTCCATAATTACTTTACCCAAAAAGCTTGCAGGCTATAAAATGACCCCCACACCCCAGAAAAAAGATACTAGCCTTTCGTCTGACAAAGCTCTATTCATTCCTTTCCTTGTCCTCTTTTCCCACATCCCAAGAAATCTTTCAGGACATCCTTTTCTCTTCTGCGCCAGACAAGAAAGTGACATTTGATCAAACTGGAAAGTGGCAGGAGGAATCTGGCAGGCTCAGGGGAATGGCAAACAAGCATTGGAACGAGATACAGAACCATGAGGTTGCCTCAGTAAAAGGGAGGGCAACAGACTGGGACAGGAGTCAACCTCCACCCTGCTGAATTCTGGACCATCTCCACCTCCCTCGCCAAGGTGGTTAAAGGCAGCTCCTTCACGCCACAGTGGTGCTTCCAGCATCAGACTGGGACTGGTGAGAAGCGAACTGCCAACTATTACCTGAGCCTCGCTTTATCCACACCCTCAGATGGCCAATCCCGTGTTAAACATGAAGAAAAGATGGAATTATTAAAAACACAGCTTTGAGAAAAGCACCTTGGATGTAGTGCTAAATCATCCTCCAGTAACACTTGTCAGGGAGAGAAGGGCTAAAATTCAGCACAAGTCAGTCCTCCAAGGAGACACAACAAATAAATGCAAATGCAGAATAAAGGAAATTTGCACAAATTCCACATGAGAGCTGACCAGCACCAATGGGGTAGCAGTGATTTGTGGGGTTTGCATCAAAAAGCCAGATTGGAACAGAAGAGAACTTCATTGAAGATATGGTAATAAAATGGTGAAAACCTGGATGTTTCCATGACTGGGCACTGAACTATTAGGCTTCCACCTCTAGGAACCAGAACTCATACACTAAGTTAGTGTATGGACTCTAGATATTTTGAAATTTCTTAGTATGCCAAAAACCTTTACTTTGATCTATTTATTCTCTTTGGTCACAAACATTCTCAACAGGGAGATTAAAAAACAAAAAAAAAAACAGAACTATAAAATAGTTGAGATGGTTTGTGTGTTCTTGCTTCCTTCCCAGTATTTAACAAGCTTTTTGCCAATCACCTCTTGAGGGGGAGATCGTGTCCTCACACGGCAGATGATCCGTGCAGCACAAACTCCATTTTGTTCTGCTTAGTTCAAACCTCCCTGCTCTGCTCCCTGGGCTGGGTGCACTAAGCTGCCTCATGGCCCTCTGTCTTCAGCAGTTTCACACACAAAGGAGAGGAAATCAGAGCTACAGAAGAAGAGTTCCTCCTTTCACCATTCTGCTTCGTAGCTCTACCAAAGACCAGGCAAGTCAGAAAGACTGACCTATTTTCTAACCTCTAATGCAAATACTCCTCCAAGAGATGACTAAGGTATATAAAGGAGAGGTACTCAATGTATATTTCTCATTCTAAGTACAAGCCTAGGGCTCCCAGAGCTGTCAATCTAACACGCTTTTCAACTGAGGGCTGAATTGTCATTTTCCATTTTAATCATTTAATGAAAGGTAGGGGATAAAAAATAACTATTTAAAATACCGTATTTTTCCTTTCTCAGCAGTTTGAAATGGGGCCTGTGGGTATTGGGGCAGTCAGACTTAACTAATTCCACATGACTCCATTTGAATCCTAAACTCTGGTGCTTTGATGCAACTTCCAACAGTAATCTCCTTCAACCTTCCCTGTCCTTTCGCTCCCTTTAGCGGTATCACAACATGAAGAATTACAATTCCTCCTTGCTCAGAAATGGAAAAATGCTGTTGATCACAAGAACACAAGATTAGTGTGGTAGGTAACCCAAAGGGTCCAGGCTGGCTGCAAGAGGACCTTGCCCTGACAGGCAGAACTTCAGAAGTCAAAAGCTGCAGGACATAAGAAATGGAAGCATCATGAGACCAACAGCACTTATTATGAAGCTGCTTTTCTTGTACCTCCTCCCTGCTGCTGTGTCCCTTCAGTGGGAAGACTTTTGCCTTAATGTGATGGATTATCTCCTGTTTTATGTTTTGTCTATTCACCTACTTGCCACCTATAATCATCACAAAGCAGGAAGTCACTCTGAAACTCGTATTAATATTTGATTTATCAGGATATGGTTTCCCTCTTCTGCACCTTATCTCCCAATTTTAACCTCCTTGTTCTTGATTACCCAGGGAAAAAAAAGGAAAAAGAGGATGCTAGTAAGAAATAAAATTAAAATTATGAATATTATCTTTCCTTTACACATTCCCAGACTCTTCAGCAGTGAGAGTGAGAAGGGTTTCCCCCTGGAGAGCCATACCTTGGAGTCTGGTACCTAGTGGCAGTGGATTCACCAGGACCACCCTGTGGGCTGCTCTGTGCGATAACTGTGTGTGAGACAGGACAGACAAACCAAGCAGATTGGGGTGAGCCAATACACACCACCAAATAAAATCTTTCCATGGTCGTGGTGATGGGCTGTGCTTTTGCATATCCTTTCCATATCACATAATAGCCTCATCCAATCAATCAAAGTGTCCAAGGGACGACTGCCTATCTCCACATGCAGAAAGAGTCAATTAAGGGAGCATCATGAATGCCAAGTCTCTCCTCTCCCCCTGAGACGAATAGAGAAAAAGAAATGAGACAGAAAATTCACTGTGCCAGTGCCTGCCTTTCAGCTTGATGGCTTCGACTGGGCAGAGCAGGGAGATAGAGAAAGCTAATTTCACAGATAACATCTCCAAGGTCTATATAGTAATTTTAAATATTGGAAATAATTTTTCATGACAAATGAATCTACTTCATCCTGGCGTCTTTCATCAAGATATTCCCTTTAATTGTAAGGACAATTGGCAGTCTCAGCAGAAACACAAACTGGTCTGATTGGAGGGTCTGGAAAGGAAGTGGGGTATGAAGCCACAGGGACTGAGATCAGCCACCGAGCTATAAGAGACTCAAAGATACCACGTAGTCTGAAGCAATTCTTGAACCCAATGTCATCAGTTTGCTCTCCTGGAGATGGCTGAACACTGCCTGCCGTGGGAAGCGGTGAATGAATTCCTTGTTTTGCTTTGCTTGTATGCGTGGCTTTTGCTTTTCCTATTAAATTGTCTTTATCTCAAGCCACGAGTTATCTCACTTTTAGCCTTCTGATTGTCTCCCTGATGCCGCTGGTGGAGGAGTGAGCGAGTGGCTGCTTGGGGCTTGGTTGCTGGCTGGGGTTAAACCACAACTCCGTGATATTCAGGCAAAACTGAC
This sequence comes from Mohoua ochrocephala, assembly GCA_013398855.1. NCBI lineage: Eukaryota > Metazoa > Chordata > Aves > Passeriformes > Acanthizidae > Mohoua > Mohoua ochrocephala. The sequence goes on along the minus strand of VZTA01006646.1, from coordinate 154,436 downwards.
CTGCTGTGACAAGCTGTGCTTCAATCTGAGAGTCATCTGAACAACATTTTGTGCCTTGACTTATAGATGGGGTGTATTTTGTTGCTTACAGTAAGGAGAAACCATTGTTCTGAGCTGTCATTTATAAACTAGGAGATAAACAAAAAACATCACTATCATACTGGTCCTGCAGAAGAGGCCTATTCTAATAAAAGTATCGGTTCTAAAAGCATTAATCAAATGGTCTTACCTACTCATCAACATCTTTTTTGTTGTTGTTCTAGTGTTCTTTACAGGAGTTGATAGCACACTAAATCCTACAGTTTTGGGTAATCATATTTCTTGAACTGGGAGGACCTTATGAAAGCTACGCTCAGCAATAAACAGCCAGAAATACAGAAGTTTGGAGAAAAACAGCAGAAATTATTATCTTCTGCTGTGCCATCAACTAACATATTCAGATGAGATAAGAGCACCTGGAGCACTAACAAATTCTCATGCAGCACGGAAGTCAGGAGTGGCCTTAAATATCAAAAGCTTATAATGATGGAATCAGGATGAAGAAACAGGAGGAACACATGGATAAAAAAACTCATACCCATAACATTATACGATATAGGAGAGACAATGAGTTGTTTTTATACATTTTTATACGGTCTCAGATTTTCCAGCTGCTCAGCAGATGCTGTTGGAGATTGTCACATCAATGAGACTCTCCGAAGTTAAAGTTCAACAGCATAAAAACCATGAAATGGTCTTTTCCCAAGCAGATGTAATCACCCTGACTGCAGAATTAACTGCAACATGCTCTTCTCTACTGAGGATATCACAAAGGCATTACAGTGCAACAAATGCAGTTACTTGTCCTGGAAAGCACAAATATTTAGAGTGGCTTTTGACTGAAAATATATATATCTGTGGACAAAAAAAAATTATAATAAGTGGTAAGGATCACAATATGAATCCACAGAAGTGAGAGACTTCTAAATTGTCCCTTAATATTGTTCCTCTTCCCTTACAAGCCCACCTTGGCTGCACTGTCCTTAACTGGAGCTAGCACATCATCTAATGAGAATCTTTGGGATTGTTTGAATGTTAGAACAGAAGTTACCCCATAGAAGGTAAGGAAAGAATTATCAGATTGAGGATACATAAAAGCCTCGTAAGTAAAATAATCCAGCATTTATGCAACAAACAGCAGCCTTCTGCTCTGCCAGTCAGTCTTCAGGGAGAGATACAAGGGAGCTAATCCCATAAAGCCCAGGCCTGTGTTTCTTGAGCAGGACTGTGAACAGCATCTTCCACAGCAGCAGCTGCCTGGGCCAGCCATGAAGGGATCAGCCACAAGTGTTACAAACGGATCGATGGCAAGTGAGAAAATTAACTTCTCACACAAATGCCTGTAGCAAAGTTAACCTTCTTCACATCATGTTTAATGGAGATTTTACCATCATATTAGTGAGAAACAAATTGAAATGAGCGTGAAGGGATTATGTGAAATTTTTTGCTAAATTCAGACGGGATATTTTTTTCTGCAGTTTGGAGACAGGTTGTGAAATTGTACAATAGGGACCTATCTGGTACTAGTAAGTCAGTGAATAGATGAGGTCTAGAACAGATCTGTTTTCTAACATCTTACTTTAGATCATGAAATCATAAGAATTATTCTGATGTTTTGACTGTCTCAAGTCTTTGACTGTTCAAGATCTAGCAAGGATTGAAAGAATTCAAAACACTGCAGCACAGACTTTTCTCCTAATGTGTCCAGCACTCCTGGGAACCATCAGTCCTATAAGAAAATCTACTCTCAGCAGTTATCTAGCATTTCACTGCATACTCAGAAGGTCTGGACAGTCCAAAAAGCATCAACACTTTTGAGTTGCTTTAAACAAACCTTCAAAGATGTGATTATCATCAAACATCTGCACTAAAATTCAAAAGAAATCTACGCTGCTACCTGTGCTTGAGACAGCAAAGTATGCAGCACTTATCCTGTGTAGTAAATGGTTTTGTAGCATTTCTTATTACCAGTAATTTTACAACATCTCTCTTTATTGCATACATAATTGGAAGAGGTGTATTGTCATTAAACTGCTCTTAGTGAGCACTGCTGCAAAGGTGCTTGGCAGATAATAAAGCGTGCAGCCCTATGCTCAACACCAGCATGGTTAACAGCAGATGTGTTACTGCTCACAGCTTACCACAAAATGCAGAAAAAGCCTGGTTTGGTCAGGGTGTTAGCTGTCCATCTGTGAGCAAACCCAAACAGGAACAAGCACTGGTTCCAGCCCTTGGGAGAAGAACCAGAATGGGATATTTCTGTCTTTCTGCAATAAACACTGGATGCAGCTCAGCAAAGAAAATGGCTGGAACAAGCCTTTTTTTCTCCCCCTTTACCTAGAAAGGACTCAGGCTGTGCCCAGTTCTGAGCAATTAACATTTGAGGTTTAAAATCTAAACTTCCATGTCTTTTATTTCAGTCTTAAATAATCAGGAGTTTCATACCAACCTGCCTTTTTCAATACTATGTACTCCTTAAAAAAAAAATCTAAGCAAACTGCAGTCAAATCATTTAAGAAGGAGCAAATATTAAAAAGTGAGTGATCAACGTCATTTGATTCTCATTGGCCTAAAATTATCTGATTTTCAGTTGACTTTTGCTTTGTGTCCTTCCTGGGCTCTGTCCTCTGCAGTTGCTCTCACAGTGTTTCAGTAGAAGGAAAGGGTGCAGAGAGATTTCAAGATCCACCAAATAGACCTCATGAATCTCTTTGAGCCCAAAGCATTTTCACTGCAGCTACAGAAAGCAGCTAATTCGAATACAACACACATTCCCCTCCTCCTGCTTAGGGAAGGCCAGGGCTTTGGGGTCCTTTTCAGAAAAGTCCAGGGTTCTGAGGAGGTACTTTGTAGTCACAGCAAAGTAGTACATCATCCTCCATGAGCCAGATACCAGCTCCCACCTCTAACATCTTAAGTGCAATTAACAGGGCGTTGCAATGACCTGATGCAACCGATGTCAAATACTAACAAAGTACAAGGCAAAGGGGAAAGGAGACATTAAGTTCTTAAAAAAACCCACCAAAGATCCTTCACAACTGCTGCACTAACCCACACTTCCCATGCTCCTGCATGTCTGCAACAGCCCTCCAGCCCTTGCTGACAAGACTTGCAACTCACCCTAGTTTCTCCTAGGTTTATTTTGGAAAGGCAGATCACATGCAAGAGGAGGAAGCACGGTACCCATCACATTGGAGGGATCTTTTTTGTCAATTATCTCAAAGCTTGCCTTGCATCTGATAATTAGAAAGCATTTGGGAAGCATTCCCATGGGTTTTCAGATATTTTAGGTCCTTTATTTCAAACTAACCAGCGGAAGAGCAGACCTGTTGAAACAAGGTACTTCAGAAGAGACAGGCTGCACTGCAGACACTGTTCTCTGGTACTCTACTCTTTCGAAAACCCTGGGATGCAAGAATGATTCAATACTACCAACAGTACAAGCACCAAGGGTTTGTTGGTTTTTTTTCCCTAATGCCCAGCACGCCACAACCCAAAACTAGCAAACTCAGTACAAAGTCTCAGTATGCACTTGCAATTATAACTCTCATCATAAATTCACTTCACTGCGCCTGCCATTCATTTAAGAGCTATCCAAAACTAAATTCAGTTTAGGAGTCTTTCTGGCATGATTAAATCTTTCTCTTCACCATATTTAACAAGAGTGCAAGAGAGCTCCGGGAGAAGGAGGAGGTGAGATCATTACCACAGTGCAAGGCACTCAGAGCATCACTTGCAGGAGGAATTGTGTCCTATTAGCTTCTTCTCTACTTCCTTCCTTCCTTTACTATATTGGCAACAAAGCCACACTGAGTTAGACTGCTTAGTAGAGAACCATTATGGAAAGATGACAGAGGATGAGAAGCAAGGATTTAAGAAAATAAGTAACAGTGTGATACGTGGTCATCAGAGTTTCTGGTGGAAGGTGTGAAATGGGACCCATAGCAAGCTAATTGCCAGCATTTGTTGCTCAGCCTCACAGCCTGGCACTGAGCACTTGTGGCCCACAAAAGCACAATCTGGTCTTTTCCATGTCTCTCCCCATCTCTTCTATGAAATTTCAACGACTCAAGGAGAAACTTCATTAGTATTAGAAACTACGACACTTTCAGACTGTTAACACCTTCGTCTGCTTAAATCACTGCCAACACTGAAATAATGATTTGATATTGGAATTGTAAGAATGAATTTGAGGCCTTGGCAGCAGTTCTCTGTTCTGTGCCCTGTCAAACTCCAGTTACAGCAAGGTTTCTGTATCTGCACAAAAGTCCTGTCTGAGCAGAACGCTGTAACCAAAGTCTACCTTGCATCCAGTGTAACTGGCTGAATCTAAGAGGTGTTACTTCACTGACAAGACAAACTCCCACAGGCTTTAGATAGAAGTGACATACTGAATACTGTGTACTTGTATTGTTTTGTCATGAATAAAAGGAACCCAAACTTCTTTTCTAACGGACATAATTAATTTCCTTTTTAGTCCCTTTTAAATGTGTTATGTCCTTCATATGGAAAAGTATAAAATTTATGAGAAATACAGCATTATAAATGTAGAAATCCTATACCCAGATGGTGGGAGATAAACTTTATCAACCATAAATTAATCATTTGCTTCTCTTCCCAGAGTTGTACGTATGCCCTTCCTATTTTTAGTATTTTAACTAAATGTTAAGTATGTGCTTTGCTTCGTGATAAAGAGTGATTTTCCTGATAGCCACCAAGCACAGGAGATTCTTTATTCTAGGCTCCCCTGCCCCTTAACCCTTTATTATCCATCTTGGGCTGCAGGAGTTACACTCCTCTTTTAGCAGGACAGAAGTGTAAGAACAGAATAAAGTGAGAGGTGGCAGACTGGAAAAGCAGGTCAGTAGCTGTCCCATGTTAGAAGATCTAGCCTGCTCCTTCTTCATTCCTCCCCTTATGCACCAGCCTGGCTGCCCCCCCAGTCCTGTGGCAGCTCATCAGTCACCACGCAGCAGTGCCACTGCGGCATGGCAGCATCTCTCACTTTGATTCCCTTCCCAGTCTCCATCTCAACCTTTCTCCTTCCAACAGTATTAGGATCACAGACCAGATGCAATCAGGACTTGCAATAATCCCTGGGTGTCACACCAGGAGAGTGAAAAGTATCATTGGTAGCCTGCAATGCTTTTGTTCATGGAGGCAGAATCAGTGGGCACAAATGCAGTTGTCTGGCACTAAGTATTTAAATCAGAGCAGTATGAGGCTTCTTTGTAACACCACATAAATGTTCTGAAGTCAAATGTACTTCAATTTGTACAACTTTTTTCAAGTATCCAGTCTCAAATATTTATTCCCTGTGAGCTGCTTCTCACATTGCCGAGGAATGTCAGGCATTACAGCCACGTTTTGCCTGACACTGGGACTGAACCAGCAATGGGTCTGTGGTTTCTAGTTACAGACAAAATGAGTTTCTCGGGATTAGGACCTTTGCATACATCTTTTATACTGTCCTGAACTCTTTCATCACAGTTTTGTTAACCTTAAGTACACTCTGATTCTAAAATATATTTATTATGACCTCAAGTTCCCATGTTAGACATTAATTCATAAATATATCTTCCTAAATCAGACTGATGCCCATCAGAGCACAGCCAAGTTATGGATCTTAGGCCTGACTTGATATTCATTTCTCCCAAATTAAAATGCTTACATGCCTTTAACCTACTGATTTCTTTTCACTGACAAAAAAAGTAGTAAAAGCTAACACCACAGATATATAAAGGCATATGACATCAACCCTGTTCTTTATGTCACTGTCAGCTTTGGATTCTCTTCTGAGAGCCAGGTCTGGGAGACGGACATGAGAAAGACTCCACAAAGCCCTGAGTCACAGAGCTGGTCACTCCTAATACTAAATAAAGACCAAGGGCAAACATACCTGCAATTTTCTGGGGGAACAATGCATTCATTGCAGCACTTCCTTTTATCATGTTCGTATAAAACGTAATCACACAACAACTGGCCAAAACAATTCCCAAGGCCATGGCTGAGAAAACCTCTATCTGATGTTTTCCAGAATTTTCAAATCCCGTGTAGTCAAAAGACAGAACTGCTGGGCTGACACAGGCATAGCTGATGCCCATGAATCTTACATTTTCACCCATGTTCCCCCAGCACGGATGGCAGTGCTGATGCTTCAGCTGTTTTAAGGCCCACTGGCAATTAACTACTATTGCTGCTTAGGGCAGCATGCAATGAATTACTGGCTGTGAGCAGCTTTATGAACAATCACAGATCTCGTGCTGTAAAACCTAAAAATCCCATCCATACAGGAAGAATTTTGGTCATTCACAAAAACTTTCTGCAATGAAGAAAATCCTTTGTAGAGTGAACGAATTACAAATCTCAATTCTGCCTAATATTTTATGCCTTGTACCTAAATTTCATGTTCTTCCTCATAAGTGGCATGCTACTATGATCAATATTAAATAATACATAAGAGGGACACTAAGTGGGAAAGGAGCTGCTCAAATATCTACAGCAGAAGCTCAAAAATACCGGAGTTTCCAATTCTAAGACACATGCTATGACCATGGTGCCAAGTGAGGTGATAAAAAGAAGAGACTGAAAGCCCTAAGACTCTGCTGATGGTTTACAGTTAATTCTTGAGTGTACTGTGAATGCAGTTGAGCCCAAATGCAGTGCCAATGGCCAAATATTAACAGAAAGATTGGTTTAAATATAAGAAAACACCCTTTAAGGAGGTGGGGTTTTTTTGTAACTGATCTTAGCCCCATCTTTTTCTGTAAAACCACTCACCTACCTCATTCTGATGGTGGCACCAGCACAATAAGGACAACAACAATTAATAAGAACCACCTGTGTACTTTAGAAATATATAGTTCAAATATCTTCCATTAGTAAATTCCTTTCCATGTAATCTATAACACACAGAAAATTTGCCTGCCTACACCAGCATCACTTGGGCCTCATATCTCCAATTATATGTCTTTAAATCACAATTCTGGATGAGTACAGTTAAGATGCAGAGAATCTCCCATCAATCTCCTACAGATTTGCCTTATCAGAGGTGACTTGGAGACAGGCTGCTTTTAACACGATCCCATTAGCTGGCTTTACTCATAAACGGCCATCAAAGAAATTCTACTACACAAAAAAAAAGAGGAAGTCTAGATAGAACTGGGATTCATTGTCTGTCCCATGCAAGAAAAATGTCCATAATTAAAGCTCACACTTGGTACAGTTTCCAGTAATTTGTTTGAGACTTCTCACAGGCAGCTGCATTTTCAGGAGACAAACCACACTTAGCCAAAGAAACTCTGGAACCTGAAGACAACATCTTCAGAAGGCTTAGGGAGTGAACTGGCCAAGTAAGGTCATCAGATGAAGGTGGAAAAGACTGGAAGGTATCAATCAGAGAAGAAAGTTTTCCTAGTGTGGGGACTGGACCTTAGCATTGGGAAGACCACCAAGGGCAGGCGAGAGTCTTATGGGAACACTGGATTTTGTTCTCGCTCCCATGCACACCTTCAGCTTTGCGGAACCGAAGTCAGCAAACACAACTTACCTCGCTCACACGTTCTACCCCAATAGCCGGTGCCGGTGCAGTCACAGATGAAGCGGTTCCAGCCATCCTTGCAGACCGCGTTGTTCTTACAGGGGTAGCTGTCGCACTGCTTGGTGCTGAGGCGGGAGCAGGAGGACTTGACTCCGGCGGCGTTCTGTGCCTCCGCCAGCTGCCGGATGTTCTTGCTCCGCCCATCGATGAACAGGTCTCGGATACAGCCGACGTAGCCATAGTTCAGCATTGCTGTCCAGAGCTCTGTGGGAAGGATGAGTCCTGCCCGGTTCTCTGGCAGCCCGCCGAGGTACATGTCACCTTCCAGATCCAGGATCTCACTCTCCCCGCTGGCAGTGAACGGGGTGCGTCGGCTGTTCACTGATATAGTACCTAAAGGAGGAAGATAAGGAGACATCAACACTTTCAACCACGGACTCAGTTGAGTTCATTTTTTCCCAAGAACTGAGTGAGGTTTAAGCACAGGAGTAAGGTTCAGCACAGGAGAGTGAAGATTCTTCCCTACTCAAATGGAATTCTAACAGTGTCTGTCGCGCAGCTCCCTCTCCTGCTGAACCTAAATACTTCCACGCAGTGACTGATCATCATGTGTCTGTATCCCAAATTGCATTATAAAGTCAGAAGCGTAACAATTCAATGGCTAAATGATAACGTGTAAAATTTGACCATTATTCAATGCTATTCATCCAGCAAAGCAAAAACTTATTGAGAACACACAGGAATTTGATGACATAACGACCAGAGAGAAAAAAGATAAGGAAAAGAATTTTAATTCTCTATAGCTCTTTCAGAAAACACTTCATCAGTACCTCCAAACCTGGAAGTGGATGATGGACCAACCTAGACATGTTTGTAGGTGACATGGAGAGAATGGTCAATGCATTGGAGGAAGCACTGGGTTACCATCTAGCGAAACCTTTACAAAGTCCTACACCCGGGTCAGAAAAGCCTCGCACATAAGTACAGGCTAGCAACCAGCTGGCTAAGGAGCAACTCTGCAGAAAAGGACCTGGAGATATGCCAGACAACTTGAACATGAATTGGCACTGTGAACTTGTAGTGGCAAGAGACACCAGCTGCAGGAAGGTGTCCTGGTTCTGGCCAGAACAGAGTTAATTCTTTGCAGCAGCTGGGAGAGGGATGGCCGGGGGAAGCAAGTGAGCGATGTGATTTGGAGAGTCTCAGTGGGACCACTGAATTGGAGAGCACCATTCCCAAGCCACAACATAAGGGAATCTCCAACTCCATAGAAAAGGACATTTTTCACCACAAGAGTGGCCAAACACAGAAACAGAAACCTCAGAGGGGTCTGCGGGACTGAAGGCATTCAAAGCACAACTGCACGTGACCCTGAGGAAAGTCTAGATTGAACTAGAAATCTTCAGATGTTTGTCCCAAAGTAAAATATTGTACAGCTTTACAAAGAAAGTTTTCTAATTTCCATTTTATACAGGAAAATTGAGGAGGAGAGAGACAAACTTGTCTCTGAAGAACAGTTATTATTAAAACTGTGGTAGCTTCCATATGCTCCAAATAAAATGTGGACACACTGCAATGAGACCATTCACATATATTTCAAGAAATTGTCCCAGCACATTAAATAATGAGAACATATAATACAGAGACAGAATATGTAAAACAGGTACAGAAGAGCAAAGTGACTTGTTTAAGGTCAGACAGTGCATCCAAAGAAAAACAGGGAACATAATGTGCATCTCTCACATTCCAGAGCAGTGTACTCTTCTGAAAAGCATTCAGCAGTTTCTGTGATGGGGACATCTGCCCACTAGACACTCATCTAAAAATCAGCAATTCACTCTCCCTAGCTATAAATCATCACATCCAATTGCCTTGTCATTAAGAGAGTCTGTCTTCAGAGTCTATCCAAGCTTTAAGATTAATTCCACATCATTGCATTTTTATCAGACACCCTTACAATAAGGAAGGAGAGTTCACAGAGTTAACTGTATCTATTGCCTCTGTGAGAAAGTACAGTCTGGTACACACACTTTTTCATCAGGTGTAAGAGGAGTCTCCTTAGAGAAGTGCACGTATGGCACAGACACAAGGTATTCCATGTGTGTGATGTTCAGTTCTAATTGAGGAATGATGTCGGAGGCAGCAGAGTGTCAGAAGCAACAGAGGCATTACAAATGCAAGGCTCAAAGAGAACCACAGTCATTTGATGAATCATTTTGTACAAACAAGCTGGAGCACCACAGGCATTTTCTCTTTTATAAAACAAGGAAAGAGAAGATGTCACGGAGCCATGGGAACACAGCTCCCCTTCCAGCATCTCCACTGCTCCTTCTCAAAAGCAGCCTGCAGAGTACATACTACTCTAAAGCTTAGAACCAAAACACTGGAGGGCTGAGCTCTAGACAGCTGCTACTATGGAGAGAACAAACACGTGCAAATGCCACAAAGGTAAAGAAACCCCCTAAAAGACAAGAAATATTGGATATCATGAAGAGTAAAACCTGGAGAAAGATGGTGAGACGATGAACAGAAATAGGCTAGACAGCCACCTAAACATTCTGAGTGTTTTGTACCCTGCAATAATTCCTGTAAGGAGATGGCACTAGTTTGGATGAACAGCACTTTTAAGACCAAGCTGCTGAGATGAAGAAATTCTGTATTGATCCTAGAAAGGAGCAGTCCCATAAGCTGGCATCCTTTTTTTTCCCCCACCCCCAAATCCCATGTTTGCCACTCTGCTTAGAGTAGATCCAAGCCCATCTTGAGAAATCAGAAGCATCCGAGCATCTCCTCTGCAGTGCCTTAGCTACTTTGTGCTGGACTAAAGAACAAACAGACCAGAATAGCCCAGCCACCGAGGGCAGAACTGGCACACCAAACAGTGCACTGATACAACTGTAAACCAAAGCTCTCAGTAAGATTTTCAGTGTCTGATCAGGTGGGAAGTCATGTATGTTTTGTAGCTGATGACCAGCTGAAAACATTGTCCTGTGTGACGTGCTCACTGTTCCCCGGCTAGAAACTGGGACAGGTTTTGTGAACACTTGGTGGGAGCTTTTCCCAAGGACAGAAAGGTTACAGGATGTTAGGTGTCCATGTCCACGCTGCCAGCTACTGTCAGAGTAGAAGGACAAAAACAGGTTTTGTTGCCCTGGCAGCCAACACAGACCAAAGCATACACAAGGCCTAAGGGGACTAGAGGTGCCAGAGGTTATCTGAGCATGACTGCCAAGCTTCCCTGCCTTAGTGCACTGCAATAGCGAATATTTGGATTTTTAAGCTATTTTACTAAGGTCAGCAGAATCTGAAGTTTTGGACTGTCAGAGAAATGGGAAAAAAGAACAGGAGAGATGACACCTAATATAGGCCTTGCTGCTTCAGTAAGAAGAATCAGAACTTCTAGGTCACTAGCTCATTAAACTCAAATGGCTGTTTTTAGCCTCCATTAAGTAAATTAATTATTTCAGTTTCTAAATTACAGTCATCCATATTGGGGGGGGGGAAAATCTTCAAGGTGTAACCATTCTCCAATCCACATGTGGAAGAAAAGCCAAGGACTAAACAAGAAGAGATCTTGAACTCCTTTCTCACACTTATCCAAAGTGTCACTGGATAAGATTGACTGAGGCTTGCTAAAGGTACGATGTGAAGAAATCAATGCCAGTATCCTGGTTTTCTCAGGACACAAGACATCAGTCATTAGGATCATTAACCAAGTATTCATTGTGAGCAGAGAATACAATTAAATAAAAAGGAAAAAAAAAAGACAAGACATTACACGAACACGTTCTTTCTTGTTGAGAAAACTGTTTCTAATTCAAAATCTGTTACCTCTAATCAGTGTCCAGAACATCACAACCCTCCCTGCCAAGCGACAAACAAGTCAGTCCTACAGTGTCATCCATCAAGTAGCAATGCTGTCTGCCACACCCTCCTGTGAACGTGTCCAAATGAACGTGTGTCCCTCCTACCAGGGTTTTGCAAACACTCTTTGCACAGAGCCTGGTGTCATGTCTGTCCCTTCTCCCTCTGCAGCTGCTTCTTCAGGGATGAGACAGTCCCCAAGTGAGCAAGCAAAACTGAAGTCAGTATGAAACACAACTAATTGAGTTTATCCCTGGAAGATAATTAAATTGTAGCAATTCAAAAGAAATCAAAGCTCCATTTTTATTTATTCATGGCTTCCTTTGTAAAATGCTCCTATCGATGTCTTTAGGAGACAGCAATATATAACCACACATATTAAGTCCAAGCAGAGCACCATGCCAAACACAAAGAAACTACTCACATCATCAAAGGAAAAAACAGCTTCAGGCAAAGACCTGTTCAAACAGCTAGGCCTTGCCTGGTATCTCAAAGTCAGCTCTTCTAAAAACTCAAGGGAAACAAATTCTAGCACTGCATTCTCTATATTGATGGTATTCAGCAACTGGAAACATAAAATTAGGGACCTAAAACTATCATCTAGAGATCACCAGACAAATCTCAAATCCACTTGCAAATGTAAGCAAAATTCCTTTTCAAGTGAAGGCTTTGAGATCTCAATGGTTCAGAAAAAACTGAAGTACAATTGCTGTTCTCTAGATGAAGTTACAGTATTTGAGCATTTTTGTTTTCCCCCACAATTTCAGAGTACATGATGAGTATGTTAGCTTGATATTCAGCACTGGAAACAATAAAAATGTCTCTTGGCAATTGCATGGTAGGTGTATTTTTAGAAATAAACTAAAACCCTTATTTGAAAATGAGAAACTGCAAAGAGAGAAAAGAAACATCCACTGAATGCTGACTCCGATTTTAAGACTAGAATATGTCATCCAAGGGAGTAAAGAAACCTAACTCAAAACTGCAGGATACTAAAGGAAACAGAATGGGATGAAAACGTTGATTTGTTGCCATCATTTTTTTGTTGGTTGTGCTCATTACTCTTATTTTTCTCACTACAAGATCCCAAATGCAGAAACCCAAAGTAGATCAGTAAATATTTCTCAAAATGAAGGACCTTAAACCTTATCATGGCCTACAAAGAAGTCATCACTGTAACTCTGCATGCAATTGCAAAGATAAGTCCGGAATATCTGAGGATTGTGAATAAAATATTAATAGACTGCCTCTGTGATGTGCTATCCAAAGTTCACACGAAACATTTAATGAAAACCAAGCCATTCACGTCTTTGCTTTGCTGGATAAACATCACTGGAGTAACACTAAGCTTTTTTAGGGGGGTGACTCATATCTAACAGGTTTTGAATGTTCTGAGAATTAATACACAGCCCTAGGTCTGAATCTGAAATATGAATCTATTTAAGAAAAAGTTATAACTCTACCCGATCTTCCATCTCGTTGAATATCCACATGATACCACTCTCCATCATTGGCTTTCTTCTGGGTGGCCTTGACTTTAATGGTCCCAGAGCCCATGTCCAGCAGCAAGTAGAGGTTTCCATCTAGGAGTTCAACTGCAAAGAAGTCTACCTTTGTATTTTTCTGGCTTCTGGTATCTTTCCTCTCCTGAGGCTTGCCGTGGGTGAAAAGGATCAGTCCGTTGGGTTCAGTGGTTCGGAAATCAAACGAGATGGAGCCCATCCTTTTGGTATTCCATTTAGGCAGGCTAATATAGGCCTCAGGTGTCTCAAAGCTGATGGGATCCAGCGTAGCCACATTTTCACATATGAATTTCACTTCCCCATAGATCTTCATCTTAGTATCACCAATCCGTGCCAAGCGAGACAGCTCCAGACGAATGTCGTTATTCTTATAAACAACCTGCCAGACACAAGGAAAAGTATCATACATCAATCCTGCATACAATACAAATGTCCCAATTACTTTCAGCCATGGGAGATAAACTTTTCCCAAAAGGCAGAGGGGAGGAGAAAGGAGAGAATGCAAGAGTCTGACATCATGACAGAGGGAGCGAGTTGAACCAGGAGAGTGTATGGAAACGGCAGCAATGGGTACTTTGCAATGGCTATAGACCAGATAAGCAGTCAGAAGAGAATATTTAACTGAAGGGCAGTGCAAACAATTAACTCTACCACGGGCCCACTCGGCTGTAAAAGCTTTTGTACATAAAATCCAGGGCGCGTCTGGTATCACGCTGCTCTATTTGCATAAATCCCATACAAAATACATAACAAAGTGTAACCTCCATGTCCATCTCTACTAGCCACAGCAGGGAACTTGGTACCACCACTGTCATTTCTCTATTATTCCTATAAGCCTACTTAACTACAAGGAGAGAGATGCAAAAAAATTTCAGCGAGTTGCTGTGAACTGTTAGTGATTGCCCTGTGGCTCCTAAAGAAAAAAATAACAAAGACTTAAAATTTCTCTGACCAAGAAATCTTAGATCACTGCTGACACAGACCTGCCATGGAGACATCTCCATAGCTTACCCTTGCTTCAAGAAACCAACAAGTTCTGTGCTAATATATAAAACCCTGTACCTTTCCAGTGCCCGGACTCTCACTTTTCTGGGTTAAGGATCAGAACTCTGGGCTCTGTTGTGGCTATATGGATTGAAATTAGCCAAGAGAAGAGTCTCAAACAGGTAAGCACTCCTCAGCATGCCTGGCCTACTCAGGAGTCCAGACCTCCTACTCTTCTCTTTCTTTCTGGTACAGAATTCCTGGAAAGCAGACTCCTCTGCCCCTGCCATTGTCACAGAGGCAGCAACAGGGGAAGGCACAAAATTGAAATACTTGTAAAGTCTACTTCCTCTCAACCACCTTCCATGCTTGCTAAGTGCAGAGGAGGCACATACAGCGAGTAAAACCACTTCTGCAACTAGCACAATTTTTACTGAATTCTTGTTCAGCGATACTACTGAAGACTCTCATTTCTTCTAAGGAGTTATCATTCTAAGATACCTCATGTCTTTCACATATAGGATATACACACACACATTTGATTTGTGCTTTCAAAATCCTATGAGTTGTCAGCAATTTGTTACAAAAAATAGAAGGGAAAGGAGATATGCATTGTTACTTCTACAATTAGGACAGGAAAGTCAGAGAAATGTGTATGCGGTCAATATTAAAAGGCAAATGAGAGAAAGAATGAGGGATAAGCTTATAAATCAGGTGGCTTCAGCATGAAAAAATAAATGAAATCACAATTCAATACATTCATAGCCAGCAAAGAATTTCCGGCTTTCTCTAAGCATTAAAGGAGAATTTCCCCAGTGCAGTCAGCACAGCATCAGATTTTCCTGTTGCAAAGGCAAAGCACAGAGTGAAAGGAGAAGCCAGCTGTTAAATCCCACTTGGAGAAATGGCACAAAGCTCTAGTTCCTCCCAGCAGAGGACGGTATTGACCCACAGTAGCTTGTTTTGCTCCAGTTCCTAACAACGTGCTCTGTCCTCACACAAGCATCAGAAACATCAAGTCTATTAATAATCTGCAACAGGGATAAAATAAATTTTAAATTTATGGGGCTGTAGCAGTTTTATTCTACAGATTAATCATGTCAAATGCTCTCATTAGAGAGACCATACAACTCTTTTCACTGACACAGCGAGGGGGTGCATTAGAGCCTCCTCTCTTGCCAGACAATGAGGCGCACCTCAGTCAGACTTCGGTTCTGAGCACTGCATGAAGTCCTGTCTCTGCTTCCCAAGGAGAAAGAGGAAATAAATAGAGCAACTGAAAGGATGGAACAGGATGCTTTATGAGGATAGCCTGAAAAGGCCAAGCTCGTATTTGGAGAGGACTCAGAAAAATATGATTGAAGTTTACAGAAGATGGAGAAGGTTAACGTAGAACTGCTCTTTGCCAAACCCAGCAATAACAGAGTTAGAGGCACTTGCTGAAACTTGTATGAAATCAGCATAAAATGGATTTTTAGAAGTACTTATTTACACAGAGGGTAGCGAACTTCTGGAACTTGCTGTCAGGGGAGGTCATGGAAGTAGGGTGCAATAGAAGACGCAGAAAGAACCAGAAACAAAAATGGACAGCAAAAAATCCACAAACTGATACTAAAGGAAAAAGGAAGGAGTGTGTCTTCTAGCAATTGTAAACCAACAGCAGTGGGTGCTGTGGGAATGTAGGGGAATGCACCACTGATCGCAGCCACGCTCGTGTGTTCTCCCTAAACAGCACTTGCAGGCTCCACTGTTGGAGACACCATCCTGGGTGCATGGACTGACCGCTCTTCAAGCCCACGAGGGCTTGTGACTTCGGTGCAACGTTGCATTTCTGGTTTCACCACGGTATGGAGCTGCTTTGGTGGGCAAGAGAATTCCAGGCCTAAATGAGCTGTGGCTTTAATGATCCTAAGGTGGGAGAACTGCCCTTATAGGATACCACTAACAATTTCTCAAACCAACAATCCTCTGAACTGTATCCTGACCCAGTCTTTCCGTACATGAGAGGAGCAGACAGGCAGCACAGTACCCCTTACAAATGACTGATGGGTGGTGCTGGGTTGTATCTAGCCATGACTCAATGATCTGTTCACAGCAATCTCTGCGGGTTACTGGTAGAGGGAATGTCATCTACACACAAGCAGCTCCCACATACAGCTGAGCCGCAGACAAGTTACATCTCCCTCTTTGATGTATTTGATATCTGAGTAACAGGCCCCATCTTTTCTGGGGAAATGCAGAGGGTTTGCTTCTGGGATTATTTGAGGTTTGATGCTGACTGCTTTGTGTTTCATTAGTCATACAAGTATCACAGCTGGAGAATCCTTGAGACAGAATGCTTTCAAAGGAACTAGAAAAAAATTACATAAATTTAGTTGTAATCAAGAAAGCCACTAACAATGAAGAATCTGAGGCTAAGATTGAAAAGAACAGACCAAGAAAGCAAGCACAAAGGAAGACCTCGGGAAGAGAGGAGAAAGGGGTGTTGAATAGATACAAGAGTTCTGAATTCCATCTTTTCAAAGAAACACATCCACCCCAATCTGAATCTCTGTTATTCAAGTGTTGTTCTAAATTATTTTCTTTTTTAAAACTCCAAAACAAAACACCTAGCTTGAGAAAACTAAAAAGCACCTATGTTTATGGGAAAAGTGCAAGTGTTTCCATAGCTGACTTGAGGTATTATTGGTAGATACATCTTGATGTATAATCAAGTATACCAGAACTCTCACCATAACAATAAAAGGATAGAAATAATCCTTGGGTGTAAAACCAATGTGGATCCTTGACAGGGATGGAGAAATGCTAAGGCAGTTTCTGATAATGACAGTTCAATTGTTAAACCAAAAGTTCAAGATTGAGAAAAGGGAATATAATTAAATGACTGGAATGCATGTCCCATAGTGTAGAACATTCAAATTCAGTCTGTTTAATAGGTAGAGGTTAAAATGTGATTCGATTGCAATCTACAAGTACCTGTGCAGAAAATGGAATCTGGCAATAGAGGGCTCTTCAATGCATGTGACAAAGGGACAATGAGATCTGGGGGCTAGAGATTGAAGTTAGAGAAATTCACATTTTAAAATATTATGACTTATTTTTACATGAGGGTAATTTCCTACTGAAATAATTTACTACGGGTTATGGTGTGTTCTCTGCTGCTGGCAAATTTTAAATTAAAACAGTAACCTGTTTTCTCTAAAAGACATAGTGAGACAGGAATTAATTATATAGCAAATCAGCCTAGATTATCATAATGGCTCTTTCTGGCCTCATAACCTATGAATCTTTGTGTTTTAATGAAATCAACAGATGCTTCAGTGCAGTTTCCAGGACAGATGTAGCACATCCTTCCTAACTGCTAAAACTACCTGGTAAAGGAGAAGATGCTATTGTCAGGTGTGGTCTGACTTGTCATCAGTGCTTTCAGTGAAGCTTTTTTTATATTTTGACATGTTTGTGATCCTACCTCAAAACATACAACTGAAAAAGGAAGGCAAGCAAAAATTCTTGGACAAAAACAACCCCTTGATTCTACAGTTCAAATATATAAGCTTGTCTTGGGGTGACTTTATGATGTGTATCCCCTATCGCCTGCTCTATGCCCAGACATGATTCCTGTGCCTTTCTGTGTCTTTAAAATTGAGTGCAAGAGAAAGGAAAAAAAAAAAGCCAGAGGAACTTTTCAAAGCAGTTTTGCTCCAAGGACATTCACTGCCCTGCGTTCCTGCTGCTGCAGAGCAGAGGCACCTTCCTGCTTTCCCCGGCTCTGGGCTCCTTTTCTCGGAGGAGAGAGACAGAGAGTTCAACTCCTTTGTTTCCCTGGGACTTTGGATTTTTTCCTTCTTCTCTTCTGGACTGTTCAGAACACCAGAACATCAGAACCTCACTGGGAGCCCGACCCAGCTCCGAAGAGGAGAGAGAGAGAGAGAGAGAGCCCACACCCACAGAAAGGACTCTCAAATCTTCCCAGGTTTTCTCTCCACAGCGAGAGGTTTTATTATTTAGCATTATTCTTTTCCTGTGTGTTTGTTAAATAAATAGG
The DNA here is from genome assembly GCA_013398855.1 of Mohoua ochrocephala. Lineage (NCBI taxonomy): Eukaryota > Metazoa > Chordata > Aves > Passeriformes > Acanthizidae > Mohoua > Mohoua ochrocephala. Next base: position 136,441 of record VZTA01006646.1, on the reverse strand, counting down.
TTTTTTTCCTCCTTTCACTTTCCTTTGAGGAATTTTTTCCCCGACCCTGGTGGGGGAGGGGTGGCTGTAACCTGCCTTCTGTGGAGGGGACGTTCCTCCCAGAGCGTTTCCTCTGAAAATTTGTCTCAAACCAGGACAAAGCTTCAAGAAATAGTTTCTTAGAGTCATCTGCTGCAAGTCAGAGAAGAAATATTTTCATGTTTCACTGAGGAAGCCTTCTGCCAGCAGTAGAATCCACCATCTGCATAGCACTTCCTACCTCGTAGTCTTATCTTATGAACAACCTCTGAACTATCTTGAAGGCTCTTCAGTATAGCCAAAATACCTATTGAAACCCCCTCCTCTGAATTCAAATGAGGCCATGAGTGTCTCAGAATGCTGTTCCTCTCTAGGACAGTTTTCTAGTGCCACACACGGCTTCCACAGCAACTGAGAAATAAGCAAAGGAATGAAAGCAGTGCCCACACACTCGGCCATTCATGGCAGGTGCTGGCTGAACAATGCCAATCTCGCCTGTTCAAACAGAGACAAGCTTGAGCTCATCCCAGGTCTGATATGTATATCAGAGAAGGTCTAAGGGAGTCCAGGACATGATTCCTGATACAGACATAAACACCTCCTTTATTTTGGGAAGCAAGGTGGACAAGAGAAAGGGGAAGAAAATTATTAGCAAAAGCTGTGCACAGAGCTTTTGAAAAGTAACTTTCATTCCTCCAATCTTAAAATCGCTTTTTATTGCAAAAATGAAATGAGAGTAATGAAAATATTTTTTTTTTCCTTTTCCGTGAGGACTGTTTCTAAATACACTTTAACGAAGGAATATTGATCATTTGATGCCTTTTTAAAATAAATTAGACTAGTGTAAATGGATGGTCAGGAAGGGGATAGTCCAGATACACACGGTCCTGATAATCAGCACTAGAATTTCATGACATCTAAAACACTCTGAGGGAAAAAATATATATACATTAAATCATGTTTCCTATAAATCTGCTGAGAAAGAAGAGCTTGTTTTAGGCAGAGCTAAAACAAATTTGCAATCTAGTTTTGAGGTTTCTTTAAAATGGCAACTTTGCAATTCTGAAGCATTCAAGGAATTTCTCCAGCTAAACTTCTTATAAGTTTCAGTCATGGGTTAATGACAGCTCTAATCAGATGGCTTTTCACAATGATGAAAAGCATCTCTCTGCAATCAAGTGAAGTTGCAGATAGCGAGGGAGCAACAAAAAGGAAGGAAAAATTATGTGCTAAGTTTGGCCAGTAGCCAATATAAAAATTCCTCTCCAAGTTGATGTTATTAAGAAGGAAACATGATTTTTGCTACAGGCTGGACACAGGCATGCTCCAAAGGAGAATGGCCGTCGATAGCCTGGCAAGTTAGAACCATCATGAACCATCATGAAAAGAAGCAATAACCTGAAGGCTGCATATGTTTAGCTAGCTAGGAAGAGCACCTCTGAAGGCCAGCCAAGTTGTTCACCTATTGCACCCTGGATATTGCTTTTCTCTGCCACAGGCTACACCCCTTCACCCAACTGCCCATAGCAATTCTCCCAAAGGCTAACTGCTGGATATTCAGGCTAGAGCCTAAGACTTCTTTAAAGGCACCTGCATATAACCAAACAAGTTCGTACAGCAAAAAAAAAAATTGCAGTTTATCCATTGGTTTATTAGACCTGTGTTTTTCAAGCCTGCCCTGACAAGCAAGAAGAAACAAACACACTGGGCTAGCAGCACTTTACTTTGTGTTTGGGGCAGACTATGTATGAAGCAATCCAAGTCTTCAGTGATGGGTAACTAAAGCTCCTGCACTTATTTAAATAATAAGTGGACTGTATTATTATTTAAATAAGTCTCTGTGGACTGTGGATAGCTGGTCTAAACATATTTGATGTTTTACTGGGATGACAACTGTATTCAGGTAATAAACACCATCACCATTACCCACACTGAAAGAGTTAATTTACCTCTTGTGTAAAATGAGACACTGAACATTGCTGAAAAGTAACTGAAACCAAACAATCAAGACTCGAATATGATTTGTGCGATGTTGACTAGAGCAATGTAAGTCTACACTTCATCTGAATTGTGTTTAACCAAGAATGTGTGTTCACCCAGTGCTGAAGAATCCATTCAGTACAGGCAGCTCAGCTCGCAGCTGCAGTGTGAGCTGCAGGTTGAGCTCTGGCTGGGAGGAGCCCAAGGAAAGAGGCCATGAGCTGCCAACTCTTTGGGTAGCATAGAGCATGAGGACCTGTGGCCCAGCCAGGTGATCGGCCCCTCAGAGAAACCACAGAAGCCAATGACTCCAGACTTTGGGCCATTTAGACTGCAGGGTATAAAAGCCGAGGGATTCCTTTGTTCAGGTCCCCCCTCAGAGGCACCAAACTCAAGCTGTCATTTAGTTATTGAACCAAGATTAAGCTGTTTTAAGGATCCAGAGATTTGAGATTCTGCTCTAGGAAAGCCAGAGTTGAGCTGGTAAGGAATCCTTGCCTGACCATCTGAGAGTGGTACGTGTAGCTGCAAAGGGGTCTCTACCTAGCTTAGGTGCTGCGTGTGTGACTGCCAGAGTGGCTGGCTCCTGGATGGTCAGACAGGAAAATTTCCTTCACTCCAAGGTAAAAATAGGAGTACGGTGAATAGAACACCTAAACAATAAGGCAGAAGTATTTCAAGCTTCCCTACAAAATTTTTTTCCACCTTACAAATCCATTGTGGTTTCCAAATAGCTTCAAGTTTTGTGGAAAATTCCAGAAGAGAAAAGAGATTGATTTAGTTTGAAAAGACTTATAGAAGATAAAGCAGAAGCACTCTCTAAAGTCTGATATAAAGAGAAAGGCATTCAAGGTGCCAATAAAACAGGAATGAAAAAGGCAGGGTGGAATTTCTTTAACTGGTTTCACAAAAATATTTCCTCAACAGATAGAGAAGACAGAGGACCCAGGACTTCACTGGGGTCACAGCTGTCCTTTGATCCCAAAAGGGACATCGGAACGGCCACAGGCCATCAGTGACATGGAGTGGACATCATGTGGAGTCTGCACACAGCCAGGCACTACAGGCCCCACAATTGCATCCTGAGATAAACATGAGGGGAACATCAGAAATTATATCTATTTATTTGTGAAAAAAGTCATGACACTACCTAGATGGGGGAGAAACCTTTTCATGGTTGAAAGAGAGATGCTGCTGAAGGATTCTGCAGCCTCAAAGACTAAAGCAGTTTCCTCAGCTGTGAAAAAGGCAGCAGTAAGATGAAGTAGAATTGGTTTTAGCATGAACTATGATCTGAGGATGAATGCTCTTTTGCAATGGAAGCATCAAGTCCTCTTCTTTCCTTGCTACACAAACTTCACGTTCTGCAATAAGTGAAGATAGGGATCACAGGAAATAAGTTATCATTTCTGTATTTCTTAAAATATCACTTTCCCACAGATTTTTCTAAGCAATGGTGAGAAAGCATCTAAACTCAATATTTTCTAAAGTATATTCTTCATAGCACAGCAGCCAACTTGAGACTGTGGAATTGGTTTTGCAGAAGTGCTCATTAGCCAAGATCTGTAAGTGAATATGAGGAGATATTTTGTCTTTACTGCTAAAGCTAAAAAATACTGTGAGAAATTACATTTAGATTTCTCACTCTGTTTCAAAAAAACTAGCTGATTTTTGTTAATACAAAGGTAAAAAACTGTCTGGTATTTGACAGTAACATAGCTCACCTTTGTGTCATAGCAAAGTGTTTAAGGCATTTCACTGTGGATTCAGGTGCACAAACTGAACTTTCCTCTTGTTTATGTTCTATTCAACCTCCATTTGGCCTAGTGACAGAGAAGAAAAAAGCTGCAGGACAGGGAAGGCAAGAGAGCCAGCTGTGATGTTCCTCACCTATGCCACAGACACAGATATACCTCATGCTAACCCTGAAAATCAATTTGTACTTTAGATGCATTTCTGGATATAAGGACATAGAGAAGATATGTCTATACTTTAAAAATATTCAACCATATACAATAATGAGGAAATTCTCTGTTCTATACTGAGCCTACTGCAGAGAAAAAACAAAAGAGAAGAAATAAACACTTAGCTACACATAGAAAATCATTCATTAGGTGGGTTGAAGGATGCATGCTGGAATGTATGGAGACATGCAAAGAGATAGTGCTGTACTCCGCCAGATATCACGTCCAGTTTGGAGAACTGTACTTCAGGAAAGGGGTGGAACTATTGGAAAGAGTCCTGGCAAGAGCAATGAAAATAACCAGGTGTCTAGAAAATAGAAAAAAGTTTGAAAGGAGACACTATAAACTGTTTGAATAGAAAAGGGCTGCTACAAAGCGGAAAGGAACAATCCCTTCTTTGCACCCATGCTAAAAAGGACAAGAAATAATTGGCAAAAAATTACAGCAAGGAAGTGTTAGAAAAAGGTTTTTTTAATTTAAGAACAGTGAAGCACTGGAAGAGATTGTCTGAAGAGCAACGATCCCGGGAGGTCTTTAATGTCAGGCCAAAAAAATTGCTGACAAGACTCACATAGATGTCATTGATTTTGTTTTGGGACAGTGGAAGTGTAAAGGATTAGATGACCTCTCATGGTCCATTCTAGTTTTATTTTCTATGATTCTGTGTTCGCGGTTCAGGGAGGGTAGAGGAACATGTGAAAGAGCAAATTACCATGTATCTAAACACTCACCTAGTGTTTAAGCACAGAAAGGAAGAATAAACCTTGTATTAACACAATACTGACACCTCACAAACTTGAAGAGCTTAAATTTACAAATTGCCTTCCCAGTGAATGAAGGCTTGAGATATAAATAATTAATTTTTAAATTTTTTTTAAAAAAATCATTATCACAGCAGCTTCTTTACCAGCATGCAGGAATTGACTTCAATTACATTCAGTTCTGTAGTGAGCTTATACAGACACTCACCAGTTACAGAATACTCTGCTCCTCCCAAACGCATCCTGAAATCTCAGATTTGTCTAGCAAGCACAAGCTAAATCTGTCGAGCTTGGTTCAGTGATGATTAAGTGAGGAAATGATTACTGTCAAGTGTCTTAAGAATTTCATCTGAAAGGCTGAGAGGAATTATTTTAGGATGGCCCCATTGATCATTTAAGGCTTGAACCTTATTACACTGAAAAGTCTATCAGACAATGACTTAGCAAATAACACTCTGCTCAGTGATTTCATTGTATTTCAAATCCACCTAAGGTTGTGCAAGTACAAAAGACCTATCTCAGGAAATAGATCTGTTTAGCATGGCTGGGTGAATGCTTCCATCAGAAGCATTCTTTCTAACACAGAATTCCATTTCCCTCACAGAGAATTAGCAATGAAATGCTTCACTTCAGCCTGTAACAACCCAAAATGGCAAGTTTAGTTTTATCAAACTGAACAGAAAATCTTTTACATGAACTTAAACATAACATAAACCAGCATTTTTCAGGCATTGCATTTACTTTCAAGAGTGGCCCTCATTTTTACCTCTGGTCTCCATTCCCTCAGGAAATATTTTGACACGACACAATGTCAGTGTCCCACTGACATCAGCACAGACATATGGCTGGTTTTCCCACAAAGCAGCTTAACCAAATACTCTGGTCCCTCTGGGAGAAGAGACACAAGGGCCCTACAGGACACACGAACTGCACTGGACAGGAAAATACAGTTTGTTTTAAACGGGCTCCAGGTTATTTGGGGTCAGCTCAATAATCGACACAAAATAATTTGATTCAGAAAATATCAGAATGTTACACACGAATTCAGTTTTGAAGATTTCATGGATTTTCATTTAAAAAAAAAAAAATCTTACCAGCAGCAACGAAAACAAATGTCACCTGGAGGAAACTCCTTTGGACCTACCTTCCCTAGCCAATACACCTTGGGCCTGCTTCACTGGAATATCCCTGGTAGGTACAAGAAGGTAGCTCAGTCTCCAAATGCCAGCAAAGCATTAGTCTCACTGCTGAGATTTCCAACGTAGGCAAAGCACATGCTAAGCAAACTGTGCCAACCACGGCAGTGTCTTCTATGTTTTTGTCACTTGCCCAGCAAAAAACAAACTGAAAATATTTATCATTACATATGGGAGAGCACATGCTCAGAAGTGAGCAGTGCTCAAGTAACAATGAGATTACAGCAACAGAGGAAGCATTTAGTGGATTTAGTGTTGTACAGACTCAGCCTACAAACTGAAAGTGATGCCGCTGCAGCAGGGTGGTGGCACTGTAAGTAGCTGGAGGGTGCTGCGTCCCAGCATGTCTCCCTCCCTCAGCCTTAGCACAAAGGTCCCAGGGGCACTGACATCTCCCTCCACCTGCAGCGTTGGCCAAAAAAAGAGGCATGCCTTCAGCTAGGCTCTCCTCCTGTGAGGGACCAAAGACACTCTGGGGCTGCTGAAGAACTCCCATTGGCAAGACGGCACTATCCCATGGCTGACACTGTCTGTCACAGGTGCAGATGGACTGGTGAGGAGGAGAAGGACTGTCTCCATATGTCCAGCCCAAAATACTATGACATTCTAAACTTCTTTTTTAATGCCTCTCTTTTTGCCCTGTGCCAAAACTTGCCAACACTGACATCTCTCCAGGATCTCTCTGCTCATCTCTCTTCAAATTCTATGGCATGGAACATAGTTCAAACCCTCTACAGGTAGGATTCCCCAGCCATTTATCTGCACTGGGCCTTGTGTTGTGTGAAAACAGGGATGTGATGAGCTATTTGCTTGAATATTTGCTGTAGAGGGCAGGGAATGTAGTTAATTCCCTACCTGCAAGAGGCATCAAGAGAAAAATACTGTCATCTTATAACCCCCAACCTGATGTGAGAAAAAGAACTATAAGCACTTTTATATCTCTCTCTCTCATGTGTATCTAAAAACTCTCTCATCTGTGACCTTCATCTCTAAGCTTGCAGCACTAATAAAAGGAAGAGGGGGGGAAAAAATTTTAAAAAAAAATTTAATGCCTATCTTCTATTTGGGACTGAGCCCCAGTTGCCACAATGCCAAAAAGCCTACTTCATCTATTCATTCAGAAGCCACCGAGCTGCACCAGCCACAGCTTGTGTGCACAGTGCAACACTGTCTGAGACCAATAAAGGGAGGCTTGGAATGGGACAGTTCCCCCTCAGCTGTTCATAGGGGTTCACCTTGCCTCCAGAGACACTCTTACTAACAAAACACTCCCCTGCCCCCACCACCTTTACAGGTTTCTTGGGGAAGAGTATTCATACATGCAAAGAACCCAGTGGCACCACCAGGGTTCACCAAGGCTGCTGGCAAAACTTCATCCCTTGTTTTGATCTGGAAGCTGTGTGCATGGAGTGTAAGTCCAGCGGCTCCTGGGGGCCAAGAGGGGATGTGGGAGCATTCAGCATAGCCAGAACTGCTGCCACAGTGAGAAAACTTTAAGGCAAGCACGTGAAAGCAGGAAAAAAAGCAAACACGAGTGACATTTTCCAGTGGAAGCACTGAAATGAGAAGCAGGAATGGGAGGCAGATGAGGACCTCAGCACCCAATTCAGCACCAGATTACACTTCCTTCTCAAAGTAGGTGGGCTGCTGCAATCAGGAGGAGAGCGAGCTCTTCAGAAAGGAGAGAGGTCAGGACTGTGGTCAGTGCTAAGCACCAGACAAAAGAGACACCTGATTAGCTGGCTCCCAACACAAAGGGAGCTAGGAAAAAAAGATCACACCGTTGTAGAAATACTTTCTACAAGAAATTCCTACAGAGCAGTTTAAGTTACTCTGGGAATATTAGTGCCTTGGCTTTAGTTTATTTAATATTGTATTACCTTCCACTCCCTCGTTAAGGGCCACTATCCCTGATTTGGAGAAAGTGAAAGAGGGAACTGAATTCATACAAGTCAATAGATGGCAAAAAAGAATATTCCTTCTTCCTAATTACTGCCCTGTGCCTAAGGGCATAGCTAGAGAAGATATTTTGGTACCACAGATCAGTGCAAATAATCCACTAATCTCTTTCAGTTCTGGAATTCTATCATATAAATACTGAACAAGAGTAAACCTTTCCCTCAGTTTGTTTACTTTTGTTACAATGCCATTTTAATGCACCCAGGCATGGGGTTCCCATCTCCACTGTGTGGAGCCCAAGGAAGACTGATCTCACACCTAAGAAAGTTTCTTTGAGACAAGACTAATTTACTTACATTTTCTGTTTAGCTCAGTACTGTCTCACTGCTTAAGAATGATCTATACCAGACCTTAAGCAAAGCAATAGAGCTTACATTGATCAAACACTAACAGGCATCAAAAAATATCTGCCTTAGCCGAGGATTCGCCTAAACCTTTCTGTTTAAGTGGACTTCCCATGTGCTTTAGAGGTTTAAGTCCCAACAACCTTTTCCAGCCTTTACAGAGCACTGAGGTACTGCTGTGACGGCAGCAGTCTCAGAACATGGTGAACTTCCATTTCTGGAGCTGCCTCCTTTGGAGGAGGGGGTTGAGAAGAGGGCTCTGCTCTTGTTATCACCCAGACCACATTGACCAGAATATAGAAATGATTGGTCTGTCTACGTGGCACTCAAAGAACCTCCTGTTTGTCCTCTACAGCAGTTTTATTCTCCTTGCACTGAGCAAATGCTGTCAAAAATAGCAAAATACACAGAAATCAGTCAGCCATGCGTTTTCTAACATATCCAGAAAACTTGTCTGTGTGTTTTACTGGCAGCTGAAGGGAAAAAGAAGGGAATAAGGGAAAACAGCTGACATGGTCACAAAACTTGAAAAAATTCCGGGAAGCCAAAACACATATGTATTCCTCAGTGCAGGACTGGTTGGATGTTTGGACACGTAATCAACCTACATGCTATATTTGCTTGCCTGGATGTACTGACATGTATTTATACATCCATATACTGTGCACAGATGCGTTAGAAAGCATATGTGTTTATGTACTCACCTATAGATCCACATTGGGAACTACTAAAGGCATATACATGGGTTTGTACACAGTTGTAAACAGTACCTGCATGCACTCTACTATGTGTACTCATCTCTTCACTTGGGATTTTTAGGCTATGCTACTGTGATTTAACCCTAGCCAGCAACAAAGCACCACAAGGGATGGGAAGGAGAGTCATAAATAAAATAAAATGCAAAGCCCATAGGCTAAGAACAGTTTAATACTAATACTAATAAAGATGAAGAAAAAGGAGACAACACAGGAGAGAGGAATAAAACTCAAGACAGACAAGTGATGCACCACACAGTTGCTCACCACCCCCTAACTGATGCCCAGCCCACGTTTATCCAGGACAGTAGAAGCAGCATCAGAAGAATGCACATCATCTGCATGCAGATCCCCACATTCTGTTCTTATGCAGCTCTGTGACCAACAAACTGCTTGGCATTCTAGTAACTGCTATCCTTCTCTTTCCCTGAAAGTAGCTCACAAAGCAAGAGCATATCTTTTTATTGAAACACTGTGCTGGTTTGGGCTGAGGTAAAATTAATTTTCTTCACAGTGGCTGGTAGCAGGCTGTGCTTTGGATTTGTGCTGAACACGGGGTTGATAATAGAGAGATGTTTTTGTTGCTGCTGAGCAGGGCTTACACAGAGCCAAGGCCTTTTCTGCTTTCCATACTGCCATACTAGCAAGGAAGTTGGGAGGAGACTCAGCCAGGGCAGCCAACCCCAAGTGCCCAAAGGGATATTCCAGACCATCGTGCTCAATATAGAAAGTAGGGGGAAGGAGGAGGAGGGGAGGGATGTTTGAAGTGATGGTGTTTGTCTTCCCAAGTCACCATTACGTGTGATGGGGCCCTGCTGTCCTGGAGATGGCTGAACACCTGCCTGCCATGGGAAGCAGGGAATTAATTCCTTGTTTTGCTTTGCTTGCATGCATGGCTTTTGTTTTTTCTATTAAAATGTCTTTATCTCAACCCACAAGTGTTCTCAGTTTTGCCCTTCTGATTCTCTCCCCCACCCTGCTGGTGGCTGCGTGGTGCTTGGCTGCTGGCTGGGGTTAAACCACGACAAACACCACACAAGGATGGAGTTACCATTTCCTGGAGAAAAGACTGGTGGAGGTGAGATTACACCAGAATATTTTTGACTGAAAATTCAGCCTTTCCACACTCTCCAGTATATCCAGAAGTAAGATCTCAGTTCAGAAGATGCAACTAACTTTTCTGTACATGGGACAGCAATGCAACTTTGCAGAACCTAAGTATGCCCCTTCGTACCTTTCTCTTTTTTTCACATTGGCATGGTCAAACCTGAAAGAAGCACACACAAGGGAGGAAACAAAGCAAATGACAACAGGGGCTTCTGAGTATTTCTAATGTAAGCTATACTGTATTGGGCACATTATTGCCTACAGTCCTGTTCCAAGTCCAAATAACTCAAAGTTACTATTTCAAATAGGCAATTAAGAAAAATTTAAAAAACCTCACAACAACCACATGAAAAAGCCCCATGTGCAGAATATTAAGAGGAAAATGCTGAAATGCACATTGATGGAGAATATCTGTTCAGCCCATGATGCTTCCCAGCATCCCTGTGTCCTGCCATTCCCAGGCAGGCATTGTTCTTCTTGGCTCGGCTCCTTCACATATGAGGCAGTCAAAAGGAGAGGATTAATGGTGATGGTTATGGCACACAAAGTGCTGCTGTTTTCTGTACTTTACTATACTCTTTTTTTTTTTCTCTTTCTTTCCCCAGGGCAATACACTTTGAAAGGGTTGCATTTTTCAGCTACGCCATGCTTCCCCATTTTGCTTTGGGAGCAATATAAATAGTAAACAAAGCAGGCAAGTTATTTCTCTGACTCCTCAGTCACTCTGTCATAAGGTCTGGATGGTTTTATAACACAATTTCTTTGCCCTTCAAAGCACAAGAATCTCATCTTGTTCTGGCATCCACAGGCCTGACACCTCTTACTGCAAACCCATCATTTGCATGCAGGTCTATCAACAGGTTCTACTGAGGGTAAGAATTATTTCCCAAGACTTTCTAAAAGGAAAGATGGATTGCAGACATCTGCCCCAGATCCCATTAGTCCCTCACAATGCCACAGAAGTTCAGAAGCCAGCGAAGACAAAAGTTCTCAACGGGTGTTTCTGCACTGTGCTACAAATTTGTTTTGTCCTACACAGGCTAACAGGCCTCTTAAAGGCAGATCATCAGCCTCTTGCCATTTTCTTCCTTGCTTATGTAGAAGTATTAGACCCTGAAAGTTAAACCCTAAAATTAGCTCGAAGCAAGAAAATAAACCCCCTGATGTTAATCACATCCTGCAAACTTGGCTTGTATGTTCCTGTAAGAGGTGTAAGATGCATAGTCGCTGCCTTCTAAAACCGAGTTTCATTTTGCCAGACTGAACATAAAATCTATGCCACTAAAGGAATATTACTGTTGCATCATTACTACTATTGCTACAATTACTATTGATTATTACATGTTGAAGACACTGGTTTGGACAGGGAAGTGAGGAGGTAGCAAGTGGCAGTAACCAAACTGCAAGTGACAGTTTCCACTAGCACAGAGAAACATAAGGATCATCCTGTACCATCAACTACCAAAAATTTAGGACCACAGGCTTATTTCAATGTCCTAGGATCCCTTGCAACAAAAAAAAATTAGGGTCAAGAAGAAGAAATATGCAAACAGGCATACTTTTCTTTGAGGTTACTTCTAATTTTATTGAAGAAGCATTATCAGTAAAGCTTTCCAGGTGCCAGAGAGAGACAGACTGAAGCAGCACACTGGGGAAAGTGACACTGCCCAGAAACTTTCAGTCCTACCTCGACTGAACTACAACCACAGAACAACTTCCAGATACTACAAAGTAGTCATGACACCTGAGGTGGTTTTTGGAAAAGAACAATAAGATAGCTAAAATTCAGCTTACTTATCACTTTGACATGCATGTAATAATATATACTCAGACACATTATTTCAGCTCAGGCCATTGCTAGATTATAGATTTAGGATCAAAGACTGTAAGCAACTCTCACACAATGGGAACCGTATCTAAGCCTTCCAAAGAGTGACTATGAAAAGAGCATGCATGCCTTGGTGCATAACCAATTGAACATGAAATGCCTTTGTAAAGCACCTCTGAAGGGGGCTGTGATTCTTCAGTGTCAAAGTAGGAAACTACCAAGAAGGTACAGACAAAAGCTACTGATTATATATATATAGTGTTAGTGAAACCATTTAATAATACTGTGGCCTGTTATCTCCCCTATGTTTAAAAAAACATGTTAAAAAACATCAAAGAACACAAAAAAACCTTAATCTCATACTATACTGGGTGAGCTATCCAACAAATTCCATCTGTTTCACCCAAAGGTAGGTTACAAGCTGATCCAAATCGACATGATACAGGAATCTCCATCTGAGAGAGGAGATCTGCTTTAGTTTAGGAGATAAAAGCATGATGATAAGGCCAAATCACAACTATTCAGGCTGGAAGTAATGTGCTATGTTTCCCGGTGATCCAATGAAAAAATGAAGTCTTTAAATCACTATAGGATGCACCAGTGGTTAAAAAAAAAGTTGTACCTTGATACAAAAGTCCATCATAACACCAAGATGGGAATTTTTTGTTTAAAAGGTTCAGCTTATAAAATTTATGAAGTATGCAATATTTTTTCTCTGTCGGATATAAATACATGAAGAACCTAAGTGTTTATATCACAAGATGACAAAGTATGTCGCAATCCATGAGAATAAAAGAGGATGTTGATCAGCTACCAGGAATAAATATGCTTTATTTTTAATTTCACAGACTTGGGTCACTTGCTCCAATTTCTTAAAAGAGCTGAATGAGGAGATTTATGATCCACTGGGGTTTATTTTTAATCTTGGAATAACAGAAAGATAACAGAAGAATAAAAGAATGATAATGTTGTGTGAATGTTTAAAAAAGCCAAACAGGACAAGATGTATAACTGTGGAACGGTTTAGCCTGGAGGAAACATCAACCCTGGAGGAAACAGCACAACAGCTTCTATCTGAAGTGCTTAATAAAAACATTAAAGGAGAGCAATACAATACTTAATGTCATTAGACCTTCCTGTGTAAAAGGAGCTTCTGTCAAATAAACCTGATGTAATTTGAATGACAATGGTGAAAGCACAGATGAAACATTTTTTAAGGTATTTGGCTGAACACCAGAAGACAATCCTACTCAAATAAACAGCATACAAGAACAAAACAGGACGTAATATTTGATAGATAGATAGATAGATAGACAGATAGATAGATGGATGGATCATCAGTCCTCAGCTGACAAGTCTCACAAAGTATTTGTCAGTGAGGTAGCATTACTGATAAAGGGCATTTCTAATGCACCATAAGAATCTATGTTTGATGCAATAGTATTAAATATTTTATCAATTACCTAGAAGTAAACATGAAAAGCACTGAAGCTGGTACTTGAAGGTAACACCAAGTTTGGCAGATCACTGAACAACCTTAATGACAGATCAGTCATACAGAGTGATTCATAGAGCATGGAAGTCCAGGCCCTTTCATTCCAAGCAGCTTTTAAAACATTTGAACAGTCAAATATATAAGCTTACAAACATGGAAGACAGGCCATGAACCACAGAACCAGGAAGGGGAAGCTGCAAGGGAGCTGCACCTTTGAAGACAATTCAGAAAACATCAGAGGAGAAAATGTGAGCCTCCAGTAAAACACTACGGGCAAAAGGGCAGTACAGACTGAGGACAAATGAATAGAATAAGCAATATTCAGCACTGATATCACATGCACTGTAACCCTAGGTATAATTCTAATGTCTACATTTTCTTAAAGGAAGGACTCTAAATAGTTGCAAAGAATATATCAAGCAGCTTCAACATGATTTGAGAACTAGAATAAATGCCTTAGAATAAAAGACAAGGAGCTCCGTTGGTTTAGTTTTTCAAAAGACAAATGAAGAAGAGACTTGACTACAGCAGGTAAAGGAAAACCACCAGATTTCTGAAGCATCTTTGTTCCAGTAGAAAACTGCATCCAAAGAATCCACATTTAGGGACCATTGTCAGACAAATTCCAAACAGATTAAAGGCCCAATTGCTTTTGTAGTAGGAGGTGGTTAACCAACACAACAACTTAAAAAGAGGTCCAAATTATTAGATGTAATGTGGGGGACATAGGAGAAAGTGAGGCTGGATGTTTGCTGTTTATGAGCACTCTGAATCTACATATAAGGGGGGATAATTAGATAATATATATACATTTAAGTGGGGATAATTAGATAATATATATACATATAAGTGGGGATAATTAGATAATCACCTGAAGGCTGAGCTAGCTGGGTATGGAGGAGGTTTTGGGCCTTAAAATTCTTTGACATTTTGAAACCCTTACATGCCACAGATCACTCAATTAGGAAGAGGACATATGACTACGGACTCCATTTGAGTATCAGGCATTTGTATTCTGCTGAGTTAAGCAATGGATCAGGTGTTATGTCTCCTGGTTTTTATTCCTGATCCTGCCACTTGTCTGTTGAATAACTCTGGCCAGTTTTTCGCGATTTCTTAGTTGAGAAAGTCTTTAATTAACTCAATAGTGCTAATACATGTAATTCTCCTAATAATAATTCTTTTCAGTTTAGTTGCTTTTTATTTTTATATATGTTTGCTGTTAAGTCTCCAGTACCCAAAATGCAAAGAAACCAAGGTGCAAAGAGAAGCCTTACTTGTCCTTAAAACATCTTCAGCAGCAGCAAAGAGAACACAGAAAATGACAGTCCCAGTCCCATGGAGAATAACTCTTTGTAGAAATGTTTCCAAATTAATACACTGAAGGGAACAATGGCACTCCTGGCAGGAGAAGATGGACAAGGTGACCTGACAGATGTTTACTATTTCTAATATCTATTATTCTCTGGAGTCTGTCCCAGTAGGGTAAACACTTCTCATCCCTTTTTTTCACAGCACCAGTCCACCTTTCTGAGGAAATAAAAAATACTCCTTGGGTTTTAAGTCTCCTGTAAAAGACAACTCCAGACAGATTCAGTGGTCAGAACAGGGGTCCAGTTGGGCAGTAATAAACCTTCTTAACAGTTGCTTCCACAGTTACAGCCACAGGAAAAAAAATACAAATGATCACTGTCTGACCATTAGTCATGGATGGAAAAATCCCCAAATCCAAGTTAAGGCTTGAGAGCTGTCTGCTGCTACCACAGCCCACAGTGATCTGAGGAGATTTTGCTATTGGAAATCTCCCTCCAAACATTGACAGAATTCCCAATTCTGTACATGGAAAGATCATCTTTACTGAAAGACAAATCCTTTTACAATGCAGCTCAACAAGCAGAGTTGTAAAACTGCTTCTAATATACTCATTTCCAATCGATTGTTTTGGAAGCCTTAATAATTGCAAATGGTGAAAGAAGTCAAGCTGTTTTGCACTTCCCTGCAAACATCTGGGATTCATCTAGCCCTCCTTGGGTTTTTTTTTCACTTAAAGCAACTTCCTCTAATGTAGGCTGCCTACACATATGAACACTTGTTTTCATTCAAAGGGGCATCATTACACCTCCTGACAACATGGGGCACTCCAGCCTTTTCTCAACCCCTCTGCCTCTGTTCCTCCAACTCTCACTAACACACCTCACTTCCACCTCTACACATTGCTGCACAAACCTGTATGTCAAACTTCACACCAAACTGATTCTCTGCTGTGTACAAGCCTTCAGGAACATGACCTTGCTATGCAATACTTGCAATGAAGGGATTGTGTGTACTACGGCCTCGGATGGGTTGTGAGACACGGTAGTCAGTGTAAGGCAAAGCAAATGGAATATCAACTTCAAAAGGCTGCAGGGAACCTAGAAATAGTGTAGCTGTATCAGGAAATATTTAAACATAAAATTCTCCACATTACATTGGATCAGTATCCTGTATCTGAAAACCACCTCCTCAAATATCCAGGCAAGTCTAACAGAGCATCTGTGTAGCAATATCCACCCTCAAAATGCTTTCACAGACTCTGCTCATCTGGAGCTGTGAGAGCCTGCATGCACAAACTGATGTCTTTGTATTTCATATGCCATCAATAATTTTCCTTCTGTGAGTTTTTCCAGGCACAGTAACACCCCATGGCAAGGACTTCCACAACTTTAATTGCCATCATATTTTTTTTTGATTGTTCTGAAGCTTGCCCTGCCTTTGTCTTTTGATGCCATTTAGTCCCTATATTTGAAAAGAAAAGAAAGCACACTATGATTCCCCACTGTCATACCCTTTTCCCACCAGTTCTGTTACAAAGAGCCCCAGACTGTAGTGACAGTACTTGTATAGAAGTCTCTCTAATGACCTTTGATGATCTTTGTTGCCCTTCTCCCTTTTCTGAGATTAAAATGACAGGATGACAGTGTCCAGTGTGGTTGTATTTAATGACATCATTATAGTTTCTGTTTCGTTCTTATTCCCTTCCTAGAAATGCATAAAACTAGATGCACTTACTTGCCCAATATTGACCCCTGAGCAAATATTTTTAAATAATTAAATAAATAAATATATTTAATAAAATATCAGAAGCAACTCAAAGTCCATCATTGCTTACACACAATAGCTATTCTTTTCTCTCCTCCTCCCAATATAAACAGCTCAATTTGTGTTTACACACATTTAATCTGCTATTTATTTTTTCAGACATTCAGCATTACTGGGTCATGCTCTGCAGTTCTGCAGACAATCCCCACCTGAAAATTGTCATGTTCTCAGTAAACTGTATGCTGTCCTCATCCACATCCCTTTCCACTCATAATCCCACTAATGGATCTTCAGACCTCAATATGGATCCCAGAAGTCTTTTCAGTGAGGCCCTCCCATGGGAACTCTTTAGTGCATTCTGGTTATTGCATTCCGGTTTTTACCTTCCAACCAGTTCCTCCTCTGTGCCCAGACCTTCTTTCTCTGCCATTGCTTTTTCAGTTCCTGAAGAGCCTTTTGGTGGGACACATCACTGAAAGACTTTTGAAAGCTAGACTACATTTACCAAAACTCTCCTGTCCACACACTTATTGAGGCCTCAATAAAACCAAGGAAGCTCCTGGCTGCGACAGTTCAAATACAGTGCCAGTACTATTCTTAAGTCCTTGGCACCACCATCAAAGCTTGTCTGCTGCACTCCACAGAAGTGGAGTCTGTGGAATGGTTTTAGGGCACAATTGATCTGTTAGACTCGCCTGGGTATTTGAGGAGGCAGTTTTCAGATCTAGGCCTTTGACACAGCTCCTCACATCTTTCCCTCTAAATTAGAGAAATATGGATTTGATGGATGGACTGTTCGGTTGATGAGGAATTGGTTGTATGATTGTATCCAATGGGCTCTATCCAGTGGTCAGTGCCTCAATGCCCAAATGGAGATCAGTGGCACATGGGACTGTGACTGTTCAGTCTGATGATTGTCTTCATCAATGACATAGACAGTGTCATCAAGTGCACCTTCAGCAAGTTTGGAGATGACACCAAGCTGAGTGTTGCTGCTGACACACCCTGAAGAACGGGATGCCATCCAGAGGGACCTGCACAAGCTCAGGAAGTGGGCTCATGGGAACCTCGTGATGTTTAACAAGGTCAGTGGAAAGGCCCTGGAGCAGGTGCAGACGAGGGCCACAAAGATGAGCAGAGGGCAAAAGCACCTCTCCTATGATAATGGGCTGAGAGAGTTCGAATTGTTCAGCCTGAAGAAGAAAAGGCTCTGCAGAAATTTCATTGCAGCTTTTCAGTACTTAAGGGAAGCTCTTAAGAAAGACAGGGACAAACTTTTTTGCAGGGCCTGTTGCAGTAGGACAAGGGCTAATGGTTTTAAACTAGAAGAGGGCAAATTTAGGCTAGATATAAGAAAGACATATTTGATGATGAGGGTGGTGAGGCACTGGCACAGGCCTTCCAGAGAGGTGGTAAGATCCCTGTAAACATTCCAAGTCAGGCTGGATGGGGCTCTGAACAGCCTCATCTAGTAAAAGATGTCTCTGCTCATTACAGAGGGGTTAGATTAGATGACCTTTAAAGGTCTTTTCCAATCCAAACTATTCAATGATTCTTACCAAAAGATGTCCTCATACATGCCAAGTTTTTACCTTAAACACCAGTTGCAAAACCAAAGAGGATACCAACATTTCATTGCCTTCCTCTGCTGGACGCACAGGCAAATCCAGCCTCCAGGAGAAATGTGGAAACGGCTGAAATCAAGTTTTTAAAAACCATCTGTGGTTTTCACACAGACTCAAAACTCCTAAGAAGGGATAGAAGTGCTTTAGAAAATGCACTCAATGTCAAAGCTGTCCTTTGAATTATTAATGCATAACTTTACGTAAAGCTCACAATAAGATGAAAGTTATTAACCTAATAAGTTACATGCATAATTAATTTCTCCTATGATATATGATTTGTGAAGTTCTAACAAAATGTGTCACAAAGGTTGTAAACATGAAAACTAGCCTGAAGCCAGAAGAGCTAAGCATATGCTAATTAGAGAACATATGAGAAATACACAGTAAGAAAAAAACTGAGAAGAGAGAGGAAGTGACAGCACTGCATATCTGTGTGGTGTACTACTGTCAGTTATGAATAACAGGAACCAGGCTCAGACAAGGAGGGAGAAGCAAGCACACCAAACTAAAGGAGAATGGAGGCATTCACTGTTCTCATTATCTTAGATGAGGCTGCTTTAGGACAAATCAGCCCTGGAATATAAACCAGGGAAATAGAGGAAAGTGCTCAGCTGACAGTTCACCTTGTTAGCTGAATACTGAAGCTGCAGAGGAAGAACCCGTTCTTAAATATGAAAACATCATATACTTCTTTAAAGCTTTGCTTTGTAACCAATTTTAATATTGTGATTGACTGTTTAACTATTAACTGGACAGAATAAATAAAGTGGGCATCCCCAGTAACAGCTTCTACTTGAGAGAGATAACAAACACAACAGCCTTGCCCTTTAGAAGTGACAAGCCATCACAAGGATCTTGGTTTATCAAACTCTTGAGAAAGCTTTTCCTTTTGCTATATGTGGTTTTCCTTACAGTTCTTTACATCTTTGAGAAGAGTGATATGGCAGTCCCCCTCCTTTGGGAGGCTACAACCAATATTCCATTTAATCAATCACCATAAGGGGTTATGTAGGGCAGCTGCAGAAATACACACATGGCCACATCAGCAGCAGCAGGAGAACAGATTTCACTTCAGCATCTCACCTGTCTTCTCAAGAAAAACTGCAGTTTTGAACACAGCCATAAAACAAGTAACAGAGTGTGAACTGATCTTCTTAGTTAATGATCTGCTTGTTGGGAAGTTGTCCTAGCATCACTGAAGTTGAAACATAGACTTGAAACCCATGTCAGAGGTGTGAGAGAACTGGCCCCTATATAAGCAGAATAACCACCTCCTCTACCCACTCAGATAATAATTCTATTGAGATCATATTAGCTAAAAACCTCCAAGTACCAAACCTTTAAGGTTCTGCTGCACTTTCAAGTCAGCAGTTAACAACATGAGGGAAACTCTTTGCTTCCCCACTTTGCTGCCCATGAGGTAATCTTGCCAGAGATTGGGAAAAATTTTGTCATCAGAGCCTGGTCCAGATTGTTCCAGCGGTTTGGCCAATCCAGCTGCAAACACAAAAACAACCATTCTGCCCTCCTAGCATTTCACAGCAGTGTTTTAGTCACCTCAAATGTCTTGAATTCCACAGCCAGATCTTTTCTCTGACATAAGTTCAGAAAGCATCAGCATACTCATCTTCACATCTGTTCAGGGCTTGCAACCCTCTGGAACACTTCACAAACAAAACCAAACTGGAAAAGGAACACTGGAAGGCAGCTGAGAAGCAGGATCAGAACGGCATGGACTCAACCAGCCTTCTGAAAAATCACTTGGCTTCATTCCCTGTTGCTGCTGCTGCCTCAGGGTGGCAAGTGCATGCAAAAGCAGATTGTCCGCCTACCTCCTGCCCCAATCAGGGGAACATCTTGCCTCTGGCTGGCATCTCGCTGCATTCAGCTGTAGTAAAAAAAAAAGGGAAATCTCAAGGACAACCAATCCAGCCAGGATGTTCTGCCAAGGTTGCTGTTCCTAGCTGAGGAAATAGTCCTCTCAATTTTTCTCAGCTAGAAAGAGAGAGAGAATGCACACACACACCCCCACCCCCATTATCCTAAAGCCCGCAGGTGCCAGCAATCCAAATAAACGTAGAGCAATTAACAGAATTAACACAGCTTTAAATAGCTTGGCACACCAGATGCGGACTCCTAGCAGGGTTCTATAAAATGTAAAGTTATTACAGATAAAACCATTAATCATCTGTTCAGAGACTTGTTCTAGATGCAAAACCCATTTCACTTAAAATGGCTAATAATCAGAAAGAAAGGCACAGATTTAACAGGAATGATTGTGCCATTCTCAAGCCCCATTTCCAAATGCCATTTTTCATCTCTGCCACCGTTCCCAAACCTCTGCGTTCGCTCTGCTTGCTAATGCTGATACAGTAAGAAAGCTTTGCAGGCATCAGTCACAATTACCTCTCAGGGTGCTAGAAGTGAGACACCACCTCTCAGCCTCTTCCATTGTGGACAGAGGAGGTTAGTGACTCACACACCACGCATTGCTGCTTTCCTGGATGCACTTGCTACTGTTCAGTTGTGTGTCATCAGCCCCATGCAGCTCACAGATAACTGATGCTCACCCTGATGAATTAAGTGTTCAAGTGCTAAGATCTGTGCTTAGAAAACACGAGCATTTGAGTTTTCCCCCTTCTGGCAATGTGAAGTCACCAGAAGCCACCGTATGCAATATAACAATCCTCCTGTTATTCCCCTAAGGCCTATTCAAATAACTTCCATTTACTACATCTGTGTCTGGATAGCTACAGGAAGCAGGGGTGGGGGCCTGACTTTTTTCCCTAATTCATCTTTGAGCTCTGATGTTACCATTTCTAACACTTGCACTTATGGAACTGTAGCTCAAAGAGTATTAAACCTCGTAAGTAGCAATTCAGAGCTAAAATTGCATCTTTCCACATATCTATATTAATCCCATCGATTTGCTCAGGAATCTGGATACATCACTGTTAATTCCAACTAAATGAATTCTGCCTGTGCAGTTGGAAGGAAGGAGGGAGGTAAAACAATCCCAAAGCACACATATTCGGTGCAACAGGCAACATCAACAGAAGCAGACCAAAGCCAGAGAGTAGCAATGACGAAGAATTAGAAAAGAGAGACTATCAGAGACTGTACAAAACCTTGTATTTTATCAAGCCCACTGCCTTTTCCATGCAGTTCAAATAACAAATGCTGCCCATTAGCTGCCTGCCCACTCCTGGGCTCCTCACACTTGACAGCTGGCTCACTGCTGCAGAGGAGTGGTGGACCTGGGAGGAGTTGTCCAGCCCACTCACTCAATATTCAAACTTCACCATGCCTTCCCGCCTCCCTCGCTGGCACAGCTGAGCAGCCTGGATTTTTGTGGTGGGTAACAGCAGCTCAGTCTTTCCCCATTGCCCACAATACATATGCACATTTCACAGCAATGCTCCAACTTTCAGGGTCAGTCTGCTGCTCCCAAAGAGGCGACACTCGTCAAATAGCTGAAAGTGCCTGTTTTATACACATGTATAAAACAGAACAGTCTTGCAACTTCTCTCGTGTAATTTTATTAATGCTAGCATATGGCAGGTCCCAACTCTCCAAAACTACTCTCATCTGTATTTCTGTCTGACAGCATGGATCCTTAGCAATCCCTTTACTGCAACAGAAGGAGCAACAAATAAAAACATATCTCCTGTTTCTTTTCAGTATTCATCCAAACCAAGAGTTTACTGATCTCAGTGAACTATAAAGCCAAGTAAAGCAAAAGCAGCTCATTTACTTTCAGTTTAAGACGAGCACATCAGACTTTGGACAGCTGAAGCTAAGATCACAGTATCTATTAGGATGGCCCCACATTTGACTAAAAGCATATGAAAAAGACAGCCAGAAATCCTTGCCAGAGTAATTGCCAGAGTAATCACCAGAGTATCATCACTGCTCTGCTGATGACATTGGACTCAGCTATGTTTGTCCATCAATATATCCTGTCTTAGTTTGCTCAGTCTTGAATGGATAGGAATTAGACCACATATTTTGGTAAGGATTTTTGCTTTAATATTTAATAGTAACCAACTAACTTTTTTATATGCACCAAACACAGGCTATATTGCACCAGTCCCCATTATGTTCTCTGAATTTGTTGATATAAACATAGTTCTACACCTGTAAACATTCTCATTTTCTGAACTACAGCACATGGCACATCCCTTGCAGCCACAGTAGCTCAGCAGGAGTTGGGTTCATTATGCAGGAGAGAAAAGCCTGATCCTGATGACACTACTGCAAAGCAAGCACAGATGGCCACAGCACCAGGACTGAGAGTCACCTGTGGACAGCTCAGTCGGGATTCAGTGGTGTGCTCCCTTACTCTTGTGACACATCAGCCCACTGGCTGCACTGCCCAGTGGTGACACTGACCTCTGGTGCTATTTCCTCCCTAGGTACCTGTTCCAGTGGCAGTTGAAGAGAGCTGAACTGGTTTAGACCCCACTTTGTTTTAGCTCTATAGATTCTCTTTATCTTATAAGTTTGGTGGCAGTACATAGTTCACACAGCCCTGCAAAAAGAAACAGCTTACACCTCATACATAGAAAGTTCCAGTTTCTGTGTTTGCTCATCAGTGCTTGCTTTAGAAGGTATGTTCTCTACAGACATACTCTATTATTCAGACTTTGGCTATTAATTACTTTTGTAAAATTTCTAGTAGTGCTGTAAGTTTAGGAGTTCAGTGCCACTGAACTGTTGATATGTGAATTATCCTTTAAATTAATCCCCAAGAAAACAAGTGTGCTCAGGCTGACCTAGAATGCCTGTAAGATGCTGTCTGCTGACTGATAAGAGTTCCAGAGAACAAAATACTACATTGTAATAACTGTGACCTTAACAAGAACCTGTATTTTTTTAATTTGTGGATAGAGCTATCAAAACAAAACAAAACAAAAAATCCACCACCAAAACAAAACCAAAAACAACAACAACAAAAAAACCCACACAAACTCATCAGGTTTT
The DNA here is from genome assembly GCA_013398855.1 of Mohoua ochrocephala. Classification (NCBI taxonomy): domain Eukaryota; kingdom Metazoa; phylum Chordata; class Aves; order Passeriformes; family Acanthizidae; genus Mohoua; species Mohoua ochrocephala. Next base: position 113,348 of record VZTA01006646.1, on the reverse strand, counting down.
TACTTCTAGAGTTATTATGGCTGTAGGATTGCATTAAAGAAGGAATTTCAGGAGCCTAGAGTTTTTTACAGTACACAGTTGATAAAATAACATCTCCTCCATCTCCTGTCCCAAAGCTAAAAACTCAGTTCCTGTCTTTGGATTTCCCATGTTTTACTAATTGAAAAATAATTCTAGCACTTCGTTTTCACACTCCATTCACTAAACATTAATTTAGTGAAGTGATTTTAAATTGTTTTCCTGCTTAACAAGAATACTTTTCATGGATATATGAGGTCATGAGTAAACTTTCGATAGATATGTCATGAGTACATTACTCTTCTACTTTCCTATGTACCCAGAAACATTTGATGGAAGAGATTGATCAATAGCTGAGGTTAATTCATGCCATTTTGCAACACTCATTCAATATCATTATGCCAGCAAAACTCTTGTTCTGGATGCATATAAGCCAAGGTGATCAAGTTCTTTTCTGTGTCGTACATGAAGCAAGACAATAATGCTATCAGAAACCTCACTCTGGTAGAGTAGGCAAGAGTGAAGGAAGAGAGGCTTTGAATAACCCCCTAGCTGAAGCAAAGCTGCAGCACAGGCAGCACACAAATACACTGGACAAGACTTTGGACTGTGTAGTTCCTGTGGGCCAGGCCATTAATCCTTACTAAAAGTGTGAGAACATGAGAAAGCGAAACATTAACCTCTGAAACATCCAGAGGAACGTGTACTTCATTAAAGAGTCTCTCCAAATCCAGTTCAAGTTTAAGCTTTAACTGAATATGTAACTGGAAGATCATTTTCCATTTTGGTCACACATGGAAGCAATCTCCCAAAATACACTGCCCTTATGATGCAACTCCTAATATCTTGAACTGAAATCCAACAGAAACAGCACAAAGCAGAGAAATGCCTGTCAGATCCTGCTCACTTTCAAAAATGAGCTGCAACACCAACTGTTTGTCAGCACTGATCTTCATTTGAACATCCCTCAGCCTCAACTTAGGTTGCTTGGAAGAAGGGTCTGTTCTGGACTTGTCCTTAATTTCCTTACCTGTGTTGGTTCTTAAGAGCAAGCAGGTAGGCATTTCTTACCCATTCAGCTGCCAAGCTAAGAGACAATTCTGATGTAACAACTTCTAGTATTGCCCAGCAAGAACATCAATGAGCTGTGACTCTGTACGGAAGACATGGGCTATCCCTGCCAGGTGGAAGAGGAAGAAAAAGAGTCTTTCCCTCTTATCTATCGTTCTACCAGTGGCAGGCTCTACGATGCTGAACAAGACACATCTTACCTGGGCCTCAGTTGCATTTGAAGGAAGAGGACAATGGCATTTACTCCCTTTGGTACTGTATTTTAACTGATGGTTTGAAAGAAGACAAAATCTCTGAGGTCGCTTTGATAAAATTACCTGCTGAACCCTTTGTCTGAAGGGTCCTATCAGCTAATATTATTAAAGTATTAAATAGGAAAAAGCTTAAAGACTACAGGGATGACTAGGTTTGTTCCTCAATGCCTTGACTTCTTCAGATGAATTAACAGTCCAAAGTTGACATTGTGTTACTGTACCATGGGATGCTTTCCTCTGTGTATGCTTACCTCTGACCTTTCATCTCCCATGACTCACGGATACTGCCTAGAAAGCTGCATCCTCTTCCTTTCTTTCTGGCTCACAGTATGAGCACAGACTTTCTGCGTTGGAAAGACTGACAAAGGCATTCTTCTTTTCTCCCGTCCTTGCTAAATGATTCCCTAAAAATGCTGCTAGAAAAAGCAGCTGAATCAAGTGCCTTCTTCAGAGAGGCTGAAATTCATCACTCTGCTAAATGTTAGCATTGAGACCATGAACCCTTGAAGATTTACTTAACTTATGCCTAGTTTGACAGAAATAGTAGTACATATTTTCTCCTATTTCACTCCAGTAGTTACTCCTGTGAAAAGAGTCTAGCACATCCAATCTTTTATGGATATAGGATGGTGTGCATATGTAAACCTACAGGCAAGCAAAACAAGGGAAACACATGTCACTCCTTCTGGCAGCACGGCAGAGGCCTGGCAGGGCAACATAAGTTCCGCTACCAAGATTAAAAAGTTTGGTTTTAAATAATCCTTTTCAAAATGTTGCTTCTTTTCCAGTGCTGTCAAAGTCCAGAGACAGATGCTTCAGCTTTGAGCTGCTCGGTCCATAGTGCCTCCTGCTCACCTTGGCTTCGTGTCATTTCCCACACTCATACATGGAAGCGAAAGCTGTTCTTCACTGTGCACCACAAAGTCTTTCAGGATTTTTGCCCAAGCATCCAATATGTGTTGGCAGCAAGATGGTGACTTGGAAAATGCTCAGTTGACCAACCATATATCCCTTCTGACTCTGCTAATACAGAAATACCAAATGCAAACCAGTCCAGGACCTAAGCTTATAAGCCGTACCTAATGAGAAAAAACTATCATATTTCTCTCCCCATTGGTCTGCTCAGAACTCTCTCAGAATCTTGCCTCCTATCGTACTGCTCTCAATTTCCAAATGCCTCTGTTCCCACCCCCAAATGAAATCTTTCCAGAAATAAGTGGGGTTTTTTACTTATTAGCTTAAGAATGTCATCAGCAGCTACTCAAAATGCTGGCCTGTGTCTCCACTGTTTTATATTGCTACAACAGTGGCACTCAAAAACCTGATGAAGGCCTTGTGTCGGATGCTCTGCAGATGCACAGAGAAAATGACTGACATTCTTGACTCTCAAGACACACAGTGTCCATCTGCAACAGGAGACTGATCCACCTCGGCAGCAGCAACGCAATTGGAAGTTTAAGGGCGAGAGGCAACCAAAAACTTTATGGACCTCTGGATATGGAATCTTGGGAATCAGGGTCGTAATCATCACCTGGTCTGTTTGGAATGCTCTGGCAGAGAATAGTAATGAGAGACCAAGATTAAGAATAAGTAATATTTTGAGGAGTGGAATCACATTCAACTCTTGGCTGTGCTTTGTCTGCTTCTACATAGTGCCACCAGCCTCTCCCTCTCTTTTTCAAATGTAAAACTCATTAAATAACACAGATAGGAAGCAGACAGGCCCAAACACAATAGGACAGCTGGAGCAGCAATATTGGATTAACATGTGTGGGTGTCTTGGGCTGACTTCATGATGTGTATCCTCTATCGCCTGCTCTATGCCCAGAAGGGAAGGGAAGGCTCAAACCGGGACAGAGACCTCACACCTCAGCCCGGAGGGGCCCGAGCCGACCCAGCTCTGAAGAGGAGAGAGAGAGAGCCCACACCCACAGAAAGGACTCTCAAATCTTCCCAGGTTTTCTCTCCACAGCAAGAGGTTTTATTATCTATCATTATTCTTTTCCCATGTGTCTGTTAAATAAATAGCTTTTTTTCCCTTCTTTCACTTTCCTTCGAGGAATTTTTTCCTGACCCTGGTGGGGGAGGGGTGGCTGTAACCTGCCTTCTATAGAGGAGACGTTCCTCCCAGAGAATTCCTCTGAATTTTGTCTCAAACCGGGACAGTGGGCAATTAGTGCCATTCATGTGGTAACTTCCTCCACTGTTCCTCAGTGCAATCCCCACACGGTTGATTCCTGACTCTCCTCTTATGCATTCCTGGGGCTCTGTTAAATCACTGCCGTGGAAGGGGATCTTGGGCACCCAAAAGCTTTTGGGCTCAGGGAGGGGCTCTTACAACTACAACTTTTTCTGTCTGACTGTTCTTCTGTTTTTCTCTGCCTCCAGTTTTAGGCTGCCTTCCATCTGCACCTTTAGCCTCCTCCCAAGTGTGACACTCCAGTCAGAAAAACTCATCCCCAAACAGAAACCACATCATCACTACACATCAAATAGTCCTGAAAAAGACCTGGCTCGCAGATAGCATCTGAGATTTACATACAGCAACTGGGCACACTCATGAACCATTTTGAAATCTGGCTCCCAGAAGTTAAATTGCAGACAGAAACGATCTAAGCTTTCACAGCTTTCTCCCATCACAGCCAGATGGTGCCTGACCCCTGTAATAATTTCTGCCATATTCCACCCATATGCAAGCCTCACTGCTTCCATCAAGCCATTAGTACCAAACAACATTTTTCAGAATTGAGATTTTAGTAAAGCATTGATAGAAAAATGTGAAGATTTCATAAATTCTCTCATGAATATCCATTCTCTAGGGACCACCTTAGGCTCTTCTAAAGCACCTCCATCTGTACCATTTAAGTCCTGCTCCAAGTAAATCAAATCTGAATGGCTGGCTCCCTAATCCCAGGAAATATTCTGATTCTCTCCCTTCCCTAGTAATTGGATATTGAAATACCATTTTCCTCTCTTTGCCCACACAGCTAAATTTCCCACCCTGCCACTTTCCATCTCCATCCTTGATTACTGAAAACTCCTCCCTGAAGCCCTTCATTACATGCAAAACACAGCTGGTTCTTGCTACCTTTCTTGTCCTAACTCTTTCTGGCCATAGACGGGTCATTGAAACCATTAATGGATCCTTTTCCCTTTCCACCTTCAGTCAGTGCTTCTCCCTGTTTAACAATCACCATCTGTTGAAGCACTGTCACACCTTCCCTGACACCCATTAAAATTATTTCAATTGTCTCAAGATGTGTTCCTGTATCTTCTCTTATCCCCATCTCTAGATCTGGTTTCACCCATGATAGGAAATACATGAGCTTCCCCCCCAGATTTCCCCTAGAATGATTTTTCTAGAGAATGAAGGTCCAAAAAGCCTTAGATTCTATGCAACCACAATGCCACATCCGTATTTCATGTCTGTGTACTACCCTGTTTGCATATTCTGTGTGACTATTTTCCAATCTTGTTCTCTCATCACGGTGTCAGGTACACTGCAACACTGCCAGGATGGCTACGGAGAAATGCAAAACAAACATGGTTTACCACACTGAGGGAAATCTTTAATTCCGATGCAAATAGAGGAAAAATCCCAACCTGAACTGCACATTAAATACTTGTATTTATGATATGACTGCTAGCAACTTAGTGGAACATGTTCAGTCAAAACCTGTCAAAACAAGGGAAAGAAGAGACATGAGGATCTATTCTATGGCAAATGGAGGTACCATTAGGTCAGAAATTGTCTGACCTAAAGAAAACATTATCTAGATAATTAGATATTTAGATTAATTTTAGGAAATATCATATAGATACTTCAGCAGAGGAGCCCTGAGACTATAGCTCCTCGTCAGGAACACATTTTTATGCACTCCAATTCCTTCTAGCCAAGGCTGACACTGCGCTCACATGAAGTCCCTACCCTGCCAGAGCTGCCCCTCCTCCTGCCACCAGCCCCTGCTGATGGAGAGGTCCCTTCCTGCTGCGAAGGGGCAGAGATGGTCGCTGGGCACTCTGCCCCCTGGCACTTCAGCACCTGCATGTCATCTCAGAGGAAGTGGGAAGGCAACGCTCCGCTCAAGGAGTCCTCTCAGCTCCGACATGAGCAATTTGGTTGGTACTCTCAGACTGATGCAGTCTAGGTGAAATACAAGAGATTACAGGGGAAAGGCTGAAAGTTTCACCTCAAAGTCTGCATAAATCCCTTTGCCTTCCTAGGAAAGTGACACATTCCTAGAGGCAGTCTTGAATGAATGCAGAGGAGTAGGAATAGATCATTCTGCTTTAACACCTTCAAGAGATCAGCACGGGGCTTGGCAGGATGTTCTCCACCGTTACAAACAGTGCAATCCACTCAGGGGTGTGCTGTGTCTCCGTAGGCAATTATGTAGCTAGGACTTCAGTATGAAAGGAGAGCTTTGCTCTGCTAGAAAGCATAAACTGAAAGGAACAATACTTGCTATTAGTCTATCCTACCCTTTCATCTAATTTTCTTAACTTAGAATATTTTTGTTAAAAACCCAAGCTCCTCCAGTACTGGCTAATCAGAGACTGAGCATCCTTTTTGGCCACAGAGGAAAAAAATGTAAGCTTAAAACATCAGCTATAGGGACTGATTTATGAACTATGCTGACAAGCTATGCAGTAAGCCAAGTAAAGTTCTCCACAGCTGGTTCTGGAACTAGGCACATTGTAAGCACGCAAGCACTGCACTACCCCAGTTCTGCCTCCTCCAGGATCCAAGCTGGCTGAAAGCATCACTGGACCACTACTATAAGGGGGTTGCTTTTAAGCAGACTATAGCTCTAAAGCAGCCAGCAAGTCAAGACATCTGCTCATACACATCTCCTGCCATTGCCTAGTCAAGTGAAGATTACAAAGCACATTCTGATTATCTGTTTTCTTCCTCTCATTCTTAAGTGGTTGCTTGGGTTTTTCTTCTAACAAAGCATTATGAGCTTGGGACGACTATGCTGGTGGCTCTTAGCATATTCTGCAAGCTAATAGAATACAAATGATTATATAAATAATAAAGCTGCTGAAGATTTTCTTGTCACTGCTTTCTTTGCTCCATTGGTTTGACTTAGAGCACACATAAAAATGGCCTCTGCTAAGTGTTATGTTCATAGCATCCATAAATAAAATTAAGATCCTGATTTAAAGAGACACTAAGAATCTGTATCTCCTCCTGATTTCAATCTAACTGGGATGCTCAGTGCCTAGGAAAATCAGGCCCAAGGCTCTATAGATGTAACCAGAAGGATTTGATCTCTGTGTGACAGTTTGTATTTAAGCAGCGAAGTTTCATTTCCCATATAAGATGCTCATCTCTAGCACATGTACATCCCTTTAATCCAGGGGTCAGGCAGGAGAGCAGCTGCAGACTCTGACAACTCTTCCTCACATCACAGGCCTGGCACGTAACATACAAACCCTTACACCACGAGCGGAACATCAGCAGGATGATGACTTGTCAAGGCAGTTACAGCCACAGAACAACATCTGGCTCAGCATTGCTGCTTCCATGACTCCTATACGAAATCTCAGCTCCACCTTCCCTCTAATATTAAATGTTCATACAAAGAGGAAATTATGACAACCCTCTGGGTTGCAAATAAAATTATATCCACCCAGCCACACCCTATGATAAACAGCATTACTGCCGATCACAACCTTAAGGAGAAAACTCTTGCAAGAAACTCTTATTCCAGGCTAGCTAGGAAACCGACTGACAGAAAACTTAAGCTTGATTTTCAGTAAGCTTTTTATAACACTTTGTGGAGACATTAGTCTCTGTATCCCCATTAATCACAGTGATAACCACAAATTACATTAGAAGAGAGAAGAAAGAAGACAAAAGATGACTGCAAGGCAGCACCAAAACTAAACTGTACCAAGTTTGGGATTTGGACTGGACTCATCTTTTTTTTAACTGTTTTGTTTGGGTTTTTTTCCCAAGGATCATTATTCTGGTTCCTGCTGCTAGCCAGGAAGTCCAATCTCTATTACCCATGGGTGAATTTTCTCAAAGCTGTGGATTAACTATATGACAAGTGCAGCTGGCCAGAGTAAGGCAACACGGTTTTCAGAACCAGCTGGCTCTTCCTGACCAATGCAGCCACTCAAGTGCACAGACTTAGCAACGCAGTGTAAGGACTTAAAGATCATAGTTGCCTGTCTCAAACATTGTTAAGGCCACAGAAGGACTTTGCCATGAGATGAGCACAGAATGGAGTGACAGGATGGCACTAACTCCAGGCAGAGGTGAGATCTGGTCAGCACATCCTGGGTAATGCATCCAGACAAAACTTCTCACTGTGGCAAACTTTGGAAAGAAGCAACTTCTCCTCTACATATCACCAGTCAAACAAAGATCACCCCAAGTTATGGGACAGATGGCATCTATGACCACTGAGGGAACCCCCCACCTCCCAATCCCTTCCCCAAATATGCCTCCATGGATACCAGCAACTTGGACTGTAAATTCAGCCACCATGACCCACAAGTTGAGATAAGACAGAGGTGATTCTATTGTCCAAGTGTTATCTCAAGCCTAGGGGGAGGTAAACAAAGTTGTGAGAGGAGAATGTATAACTCATAAAGGACATAAAGACTGCAGAATTTGTGGGCCACAGGGAAAGTAACTGTGCTGAGTCAGCTTGGGCTGGGTAAAAAGTAATTCCATCAGGGGCAGATTGCGACCACTGACTCACAACTCACCGACTCAAGAAACCCACCAACTAAAATCACCAGAAAGACTGAGCATAGCACTAACTAGCATTAAAAGTGAGGGAATCATTTAACCAATAGAATAAAAGAAGTGTGTAACCAATCAGAATTAATTCCTTTGTCTGCAAAGATGATAATAATAATAGTGAAAAGTTTTGAGTGACCTCAGGGCCCCCACCACTGAGAAGCCCAGGGTGAAGAAGGACCAACAGGATGGCACTGGATGCACAGGTGGTGACTATCTTCTGCTTAATCTATCTCTTTTTACTTCTTTCTATCTCTCTACCGCGCATTTTATTGTTCAATAAAATCCATACTACTGACTTCAGCATATGGTTTTGTTTGCACTTTAATTCAGGGAGAGGCATCTCTCAATAATCATATCATAACACACGGTGCACTTCATGTCCACATGCCACATGATTGCCACACCTCCGTTACACCCTCATGCTGCATTCTCCTTGCAAAATTTACACTTTTTTATGCCACCTTCAACCTTCATTTTTCTGTTTTATTCTATTTCTGTATCTTCCTGGAAAATTTAGATCTAACTATACTCCGAGGTGAAATCCAGGACCTTAAAAAGTATCCTAAATAAGCTTCTGATTATGATTTTTTCATCTCAAAATGCTACTTAGTAATCAAAGGCCATTTGTCTTTCTGTAATGGCTATTGCCTAAGTGCCTCGAAGATAACAATGCTTTCTTCTGAAGGGCTAACAGCGTAGAGAAGACACCTCTCCTACTGCCATGACCATTTTTTCCTTAATCCAAGCACTAGAAGCATGATTCTGCATTTAAGCTTGTGAGTTTTCCAGCCTTCTGTCCAGAAGAATGACAAGTTTATCTTTACAGAGCTGTTCCAGTTATCAGTATAAAATTAAGCATCAGGGAAAGAATTGATTGTGCAAGGCAGGAGAGAGTGATGACTTTAACAAATCAAAAGCACAGAGACGAGAATTCATTTGAAATAGTTACCTCTTTGAGGCAGCCCATGAAGTTATTGCTTACTGGAGACCCAGGTAAATCAGCAGTGCTGGGGCTCCCTCCCACGTAAAAGAAGTCATCCGAGCCCAGCATGGTGTAGTCCTCCTGTGTGTAGCCCGTGGTGGTAAGGATGCCATCCACAGAGATTGTCACCTGTTTGAGGGACACAATGGACAAAGAAAATCCCAGCAATGACCTTACAATCCTGAACAGAACAACTTACCTCCCCTACAATTTTATGCCAGTTTTGTTAAGGATTTTGTTGAGATTTGGTATGCATTTTTTTTTTAGTTCAGTCAAGCTCTATTTTCTGGTCTGATTTTCCCACAGAGAAGTGCTTCAGCATCTGCTTCTACCCTTTCTGGTGCATCAGCACTCTCAGGCTTACCCAGCAGCCTATCCATCCAGATGCTTTCCATCTATTCAGGCCAGAAAATATAACTGTCCTTGAAAGACATTTCTCGTATTAGCTGATTTTATGATTAATTAGAATTTATTTTAATGATTACAGTTAGTTATGGTTGTTAGTAAAAAAAAAAAACACTAATGAAGACGAGGTTGGTATTTTTTATTTTTCAAGTTTCTATTGCTCACGGCACACTGACGATCATGCATTCAGGGATAGGGGGAGAGGGAACTCACTTTCAATACATTATGGATGTGCATGCCATGTACCTGGAGAGACACACACCCACCACCCACAAACAAAAAAAAAAAAAAGAAAAAAAAGGAAAAAAAAAAAAAGAAAAAATTTACAAACTAACCCATAACCAAAATATAAGAAGAAAATAAATCGAAATAAAATAAATCAAAATAAATCAACCATACACCAACAAATGTGATAGAAGCGGATATGAGAAAGAAAGAAGGAAGACACAAAGCGTGCACACTCTGCACTTTGACATGTCATGCCAATATATCTGAGGCCCAGAAAGATGACAGGAAAGAAGCAAACAAGAGAGAGGAGAAGAAAAAGGGAGAGAAAACCATTTCACACTCGCATGCAATCAAAAATAAAAATACCAAACAAACTCCATAATAACAAAAAAACTCAAAACCAAACAGAAATGTCCCCAAAATCTCTAACCACAAACACATGGAGGGTGAAGGGTGACAGAAGGAGAGGGTGGGAGAGGAGGAAGTGAATTTTATGTGTTTTGCTTAGATGTTGTTAGTGGTTTCAAGGGAAGATGGAGGAAAATAGATCGAGGCCAGGAGGAGACGGGCGAGTCACCAGACGTGGACATGCCATGCAGAGTGTGTACTGAAACAAACAACCGGCTGAGCTCCTGTTGGCCACGCAGGTAGAGGTCAGAGAGAGAGAGAGAAAGTGAGAGAGAGAGCAAGAGGGAGAAGGAGGAGAGAAAGCAGAGGGAGGGAAGTGGGGGAAAATCAGGAGAAAGAGGACAACTCTGGCCAGTTTGCCTGTAATAGCCATTGCCACAACAAAAGGGTGAGACAAAAAGAGAGCCTTCACCACCACGGACTAGAGGCCCTGCAATGGTTCTGATCTAGAAACCTTCAGAGTAAAAAAAAAACCAAACTAAAAGCCAAGAAAAAAAGGCAAAGGAAAACAAAAGCAAAAGAAAGAAATCTAAACTCAAAACCAAGGGACAAAAAAACCCAGCAATTTATCACCAAAAAGGAAAAGAAGAACTAAAGACAGAGGTGAAGAAAACCATGAAAGAAATGTCCAAACCCCATTTCCAGAAGAGCTGTGTTAGTTGCTTTTGATGATCATTTTTCTATTCAAAAAGAAGAAAGAAAAAAAAAAGAAAAAAAAAACAACGGGGGGGGGGAAAAAAGTGTTTTCAATGAAAATAGAATAAAATCAAAGGAAGAAGTAAGTATAAAGGAGGGGGGAAAAAGAGCGGGTAGGGGAGGAAAAGGCAGGTAACACACGGCAAACCCAAAAAAAGAGACAATAAGAATGATATCTACCAGACAATGTAGTTTGTTTACCATAGCGTGTCCAATGCCTGAGTGCTTTGCGGAAAAGGGGGAAGAAAGGAAATTAAAAAATCGTGAACAGAACGATTGTTAATTAAAATAACTAAAAGCAAAGATGAGTCGTTAGGGTGTTAGTACATTAGTTGGTTAGTAAAAATGACACATTGCATGAATGGTCTAGTGTTAGTTTTTCAAAAAAAGGCGTGGGGCACCTGAGACACACAAAGTGAGAAAGAGGACAATATGACCGGGACCCTATGGGGAACCATGCCATCTAGACTGTAAAGAAAGAGGGGGCTGCCTGCTCTTCCCACCCTGGTATTAGTCATTAACTTCAACCCTCATACACATTATCCGCACCTGAAGCAAAGTTAAAACAGTGCAATACTTACTCTTCAAATGCCCGTCAAGGTGCTTCCCTCAAACAAGAACGTTACTCTCAGAGACATACACACAGAGTACACAGTTTTCCCCTTCAGCACAAACCCAACCATTACTCCCTTCTTCCACCCACCACCACCCACCACCATGCCAGCTCCTCTTCCAAGCTTCACTACCCTCAAGTGTTGCAGAGTATCACAAGCAGGCCAGTATCTCCTTTGGCTGGAGGATACAGATGAAGATGAGTCCAAGACTCTGTGTCTTCCTTCCAAGTTTCCCAGTCTGCAGGTTTCTTTACAGCAGCTGAGTTTGTGACTTTCAGGAGGAGCACGTAACAGTGCCTGTGCTTGGCTGTTTGCCTGTAGCTCACTTCTGTCATCCAAGATAAAGGAATTGAACCTCTCTTACTGTAGGGAGCAACGTGTCGAGGAATTGTATAGAAAGAATTGTGCTGCTTGTGTCCAGGTTGAAGAAAGAAGATTGACAAGATTTAGCATTCCTCCTGTTCCACTGCACCTCTATTACACAGGAGCTAGGAGAATTTACCAGTCAGTCTGGTTTAGCAGAACTTTTTTAACCTGTCCCAAGGCACGCAGATGCCAAATGTTCGAACCTACACATCGCTTCTTGTTTGCTTTCTAGCAGTTGAGGAACTAAAGATCTTTAGAGTAGATTTTTCATTGTGACTAGCTTCAGTGTTAACAGGGAAGGGCAACCTGTGGAAATTCCAAGTCCTCGTTCCGGTGTGACTGAAGTTGGCAAGAACTATCCTAAATAACACAAGCGAGGTCTACGCTGCCTCGTGTAAAAACCATCTGCTTGCAGGGCTCATAGCTGTGCACTGACTAGGGAAATAAGTTTGTGAAGACTTGTGGCATTGAGCATAAAGTGCCAAGGTTATTTGCCAATTGGAATGAAATAATAATGCTCTGTACTTGGGTAAAATGAGCACAAACTCCTGAATTCTTCACCAAGGAAGTCTTACTCACAGCAAATTGTCCTGTTAGTAAATTTATTTTTACAAACGAGGGAGTTGAAGTACGGGACAGGGAGAAGAGCATGCTAAAAATGAGACAGAGTGTCAGCAGCAGACCTGAAGACAGACATGGGAAGTCTGACCTTCAGTCTCCTCTGCTCCTCCTCCCACCAGACCCCACTGCCCTAAACATGCTCTGAAAGCCCCAGTAAAATGCAGCCGTGATCCTATTTCCAAGGAAAGGTTTCTCACAAGGCAGAAAGAGGGCTTAGTTTTAACTGAAATAATAAGATAAATAAACAGGGAGATTTGCTTTGACATTAACAATCACTACTCAAGGGAATCTGTGGATTCACTTGGTTTGTCTCTAAGGAGATTAACTGCTGTGATAGTCATTTGATCTAAAAAAAAGCAGCCCTTAGTACTCTCCCAGCTTAGCTACAAAACATTTAACAATTCCAAAAAGTACTGGGCAAAAGTCCAACTATTTAAAGTTCCACTCTAATTCTAGAAACAGCCAAAAAAATTATGCAAATCCTCCTCCCCTTTCTCTTAGCCCCCAAAAAAGCAGAGGAAAAGATTAGATGGCATCCTGAAGCTGCTGATAGTCCATTTAGCTGGAATTGCTTAGATTCAGATAATATTCTTGGAATTTCTAAATTATTGCTTTTAAAGTTCATTTTAAAGAGAAATAGATTTATCTCCAGTGCAATATTTTCAACCAGTTACAAGGAGGCTACTGATTTTCTTATAAAACTTCAACATTCAGAGGCAATGTTGGGGTTTTTTGTTTGGTTTTGGAATGGGTTTTTTTGAGGAAACATGAGCACAGCTGGAAACAAGAGTTTCAAGAGAACTATATTATACTGCAACGTTACAGGTGAATTTGTGTCAGGAAAGACACAGAGCTGATAATCTTTTACATACAAAATTATTTAGGTTATACAAAATTATACTGGATGACAACTTTTAGGACTATCATGACTGCTTTGCCTCAAGGCCTCATCAATTCCAATATCTGAGCAGCTTTAGGTTCTGGGTCAGTGTCTTAATTTTGAGACAGATCAAAAGTTAAAATGCAAGTATCCGGGGAAAAGATGACTAAAGAAAAAGGCCAGCCTTGTTGATATTTACTGGTTGAACTGTATTCTGTCATGTTTAACTATAGAATTGGACCCCAAATCACCTCTGCTAATTAAATGTAATTTGATTTGAAGAATGGCCTTTCTTTGGAAAGAGCCCATCCAAAATATCCTCTCTCTTGCCCAGTCAAGCTGGACCATTTAAGAATTCAGGATCACTTAAAAACATTCACAGTGAACAGATTAGGAGGCTTAAAAATTTACGGTGCTGCTTAATTGGCAAGGGACTACCTGCTTTCTAACAATCACCAAAGTACTGCCCTGGTCTCATCAAATATGAAAAGGCATAGACAGATTTCCATTGTCTTGGTCCACTTCTGTGGACCAATTAAAAAATCCCTAGCTAAAATATTAAGAAAAGAATGTGACAGCTTGCCATCCATAGTTTTGTTTGTGACCCTTCACTCACTGCTTCTTCAAGATCCAAACCAATCCCGGCATGAAGCAAGGATTCATTTTGCTTCGGGCACATTTGCCCAATTGGAAATTGACTTCCAACAAAAAATAAAAAGTATGATTAACTAAAATGGCCAATAAGCACTACTGAGATATTCAAGGACCAGCTGTTCTGAAACTACCTAAAAATAAAAAATAAAAAAAGCACATCAAATCAAGTTGTATATTCTGACCTTTCCAGACTGACAAACCTAGACCAGTTGCTGCATCTCCCTCTACTCTATTGATGGGAAAGCTTGAACAAAATAGGATCATGAAGACCCATCCACTGCATAAGAAATGAAATTTGCATCTGCATATAAACTATTGAAAAGAGATTGATTTTTTCCCATAGGTAAGAATTCCGTAGCCTCATGAAAGTTTTATGACAGATTTCTTGTCAGACCCAGACATCCTAAGCATGTAGAAATACAGGGATTTACATGGGAAAGACAAAAAAATCTTCAGCCTCACACCCAAATATTGAAAAGAAAGACACGAAATCCTGATAACAGAAAATTTATCCACTGACATCTACTAGTGGAGACTGTTTCTGATCCCTGGCACTGATTATCCTGCACTCACACACACATGTGATCTTAGCTACTGTAACATGTTACCACAACTTACACTGTATAAACTTATATAAAGCTATTAAAGGTTGTGCTAATATTGACATTAATGAGAAAACAAACAGGTCACACTGTATTCACAAATTGATTTTTAAATCTTAGTTTACAAGCTATTTCTGCTCCTCCACCAATCAGCAAGACACCAAAGAGCTCCTATTCACCGTGTAAATCTCATTTATCATGCAGCGGATGGGCCTCAGTGACTTGATATATTTACCAGCTTTCAGAGCAAAGTTATTTAATTTTATCTTATCTATTTATGTCTGAATCTATATTTCACAAGAAAGGCTTCAGGATTTTAAGACTAGCCTGCTACCAAATACGTCACCTGATACAGTTGTCTGCTAGGAAAAGCAGCATGTAGATGTGCAAAATTACAGTGGTAAAATCAGAAAAACTTTTCCAAAGTGGAATTGTAGGGTGCTGGATTGATCTGAGTTTTGCTTGGGGTTTTTTGATCCTTCCACTTTTCCAGTCCTCACAGCCAACAGAAGAGTCTCAAGGCAGAGACAAGAAATAAAGTAGAATCTCATTATGGAAAGAAGGGGAAAAAATCAAAAAGGAGAAAAGAAGAACAGAGAATCAAGAAGACTCAGAGAGACTCCAGCCAATTAATTCCAAAGCTATAAAGTTAAAATAATTGCACACATACCCACCAGCCTGCACACCTGCACACGCACATGCACACACAAAAGAAAAGGAAAAGGAAAACAAAAGACTTTCAGAATTAGAATTGTGACACCATGGCAATGGTTAAACCAATTAACAAAACTGAAAGAAAAAGGAGAGAGGTGTAGAGCGTTGGCTGTTGGAAATAGGCTCCGTTCCCACAGTAATTAAATGCAACAAGAATATTACTGATAAGATTGAATCATAATTAAGGAAATAATAAAATTTAAAAGAGAGAACAGAAGAAGAGAAAAGGAAAAGGAAGATGAAAGTAAAGTTATGTCGCAAGTTTTTATTATTAAATCAAACTGGGAAAAAAATAGAAAATTAATAAAGTGGAAATGAAGATATTGCAGGCGGGATAAACTCCCATCAACTACTGGTTTTTCACTGTCCTTTAGGCACCAAGATCCAGAACAGGTGGAGAAACTCTCGCAACACCACTGAGCTTCCCCATCTCTCCGTTGCTCTCTCCCATCTGCCTGTCCCAATAAACCAAACCGAAATTCTCCCCAGCGTTTTCTCCCCTTCACCATTACCTGCCGCAGGTTGCGTGTCACCTTAACGTCGTGCCACGCGTTGTCATTGAACTTGCCATTGACCGGCTCCACAATGGCCTCGAAGGCCCCGGACCCCAGGTTAATGACCAAGGAGACCGCCCCGTCCTTCAGGGCCAGGTTGACGTAGTCGGCTGACTTGCCGGTGTGCAGGATGAGCCCGTTGCGCTGCCACGTCTTGAAGGAGAGCGTGATCTCGTCGCTGCTGCTCTGGATGGGGTTTTGCGACAGGTCATAGCAGAGGTATTCGGAACCACGGAAAGTGGCCATGTTCTCGTCTCGTGCTGGAAAGGAAGGGAGACAAAAGAACTATTCAGCAGTCGGCCAAGAAGAGATTGAAGGTTGTTGTGAAGTTTAAGCATCCCACGGCACCGTTAACTGTAGAGCTAAAAATCAAGGCATGCTAATAAGTGTAGAGCTCCTTTTGTAATGTGGCCACCAAGAGAATAAACTGCAGGGTCCTCGGTAGCGATGAATTTCAGTGCTGTGTTTTTAGTTTCGCTGCAGCACTGTCACCATAGGGACCACTCAACAGAATGCAGTGGAGTCTAGGAAAAGCACATTTAAGGGCTGTTGTAAGACATTTCACATCCTTTTTAGGAGAAGGATGGAAAGCTCTACTATTCACAACACAATCACCACACAGGTATCGATTAAAAACCCCCAACATTTCACAAAGATCAGTATTTAGATTCAGCACTACTGCAATCTGAACTCAACCTATCTGACAGGAAATTTAAGAGAGACATCAGAACATAATCCTAACAGAGCTGCCCCTTTCTTTCAACAGAATAAGAAACCAAGCAAACAAGAGAGCCACATGAAGTGTCCTACAGATTCCCTCTCTGAGAGCATGAGGGAAGTCCACATAAAACATTTTGTCCACAGATATAAGTAATGTTGCTGGTAAACACATCTGAGAACTTTGCCTGTCTGATCACCTTATCCAGGAAATCTGAACAACATAAGCACATCTTTTTCAAACAGCAAAAATAAACACGGGAGAATTACTCACAGCACGTGACATTTAATATTTCCTCACAAAGAAAAGAAATCTCTTATGTACAATGACGAAAGCCACTGCACTAATTTCTTAGCAACTGGAAGAAGCATTTGAATCCCACGAAAATCCTTTGTGTGAGCTAGAGGTCTGCTTCCCAGTACCTGGGCTTCCAGTCACTCAAAGCCAGTTCTGCTGCTGTATTGCGCTTATGTGACCTGAGCCAGCTGCACACCCCGATTTTATTCAGCTGAGGAAATACAGGACAGTGATAGGAAAGCTTGCAGGAGGGCTGGATAGTGCCATCTGGGGGGAAATGGTACTTGCAATGGAGTGTGTACATGTCCCACCCCCCGCTCCACATTGCAGCACCTTTCTGACTCGCAGCTGTGAAAGAGAGGCGGAGCTGTAGATAGCACAAGCAGTCGAGCTATCATTGCTTACAAAGCACTGCATAAGGCAAATGCTGATGCTATTTCCATTGACATTAATAGCACTTTTCTGCTTCATTTTGTCTCATTAAGTGATCCTAATAAAGATTAGCCAAAATTTATTTGTAAAAGACTGAAGGGAAAATACTTGTTGTCATAGCCATTCTTGGGAAACAACTACATGGTAAAATCTGTGTCCTCACAGCATAAAATAATGGTGACAAAACAGCACAGTACTGCAACTTGTACATGTAACACTCTCAAGTGAAAGGTCTGCTCTAAGGGGAGACTCTTGCAGAAGCAATGTGTATTTGTACTTCAGTGAGCCAACCATGTGTCCCCATACTCCTGCAAGCAAACAGCCACCCAAATTACTCCACGTTGGGAGCCAGCTGCCTCAAAAGCAGCTCGTCAGAAGAAGACCTGTGGTCCCAGAGGACAAGCTGAGCACGAGTCAGCAGTGCCTGCCCCGTCAGCAAAGGCCAGCTGCATCCTTGGCTGGATTAGCAAGAAAGCAGCCAGCAGGCCCAGGGAAGTGATTCTTCCCCTAATGGACACTTGAGAGATCACATCAGGAGTGCTCTGTCCAGTACTGAGCTCCCTCATATAAAAATGACTTCAACATACAGGAGTGAGTCCAGCAAAGAGCTACCACCATACTCAGGGTACCGGGGTAGGTGATGCGTGTGGAGAGGCTGAGGGAACTGGGTTCATTCTGCCTCAAGGAGAGACGACTCAAGGGAAATCTTCCTGATCTCTTTAGGGACTTAATGGAAGAACATAGACAAGACAGGGCCAAATTCTTCTCAGAATTCTGCAGAAGGATGAGAGGCTACAGATAGAGCTGAATACAAAAAAGTCTCATTCTAGACAAAAAAAATGTTTCGTCTTGGGGATGGTCAAACACTAGGAAGGGCCCAGAAAGACTGAAATCTCCATCCTTAGAAATACTAAAAACTTGACTAGGCACAGTCCTGAGCTGTCTGTACTAACTGGACCTTCTCTGAGCTAGTGGTTGGATTACACAGCCTCTGGAGGTCCCTTCCAAATTATTTGGTTCTTTGATCTCATTCTGAATACATTTAACTACCACCACCAAGCGTTCAAGCTTGTGTCAGTGTTCAACCAGCCTAAGCACAGAGGGCTGCTATTGACTGCCACTCTGGAAGTCAGAGCCAAGCACTTAACAACCCTCTCCCCACACTGAGAATTCCCCTGCCTAGTCACTCCTGATCCATCAGAGGAGAATGTGTTACAAGCAAGTTAGACACATGCTCCACGTACCTGCGGGTAATTCCCATCAAATCGCCAGTGTCCGAGGGCAGGAGTCAAACACAATCATTGTGAGTGAGCCTTTTCCCTACAGCTGATGATGTGCAAAGCACTGAACGCCCATTTGGGAAGGGGGACAGGCACAGTGATTGTTCACTCGCACAAGACATACTAATAGGGCTCATTTACACTTTCTCAGCCACTTAGATGAAATCTCACTGGTCTGCTCAGTACAAAGGAGAAGGCAAAGAGCAGATTAGAGATCTAAACAGTAATTTAAGGCAACCACTGCAGATTTATCAAAACAGAGCAGAGCAAATTCAAAGAGATATTACTCCTACTTGAACCACTGGTCTTAATACGGGGTGCTGTCAACCCACCTCTGCATTCAGCTATGTCCTCTGCCTGTTTCCTCCAGTCATCTGCTGCTGGCCCTTGTCAGAGATGGGATTCTGTACATTATCCAGCCTTGTATCCTTCCTGTTCTTGGGAGAATGTCAGCTATTTCTGTTTCATATGTTGTTATGGGGTTTTCCTTCCTGCTGTGGCTGCTCTGGACAGACATTCAAATTTGCAGATCACCACACACTAAAATCTCTCTGGGGTTCAATGTGAAATTAAAATTCATGGCTGTCCATGCCATGTCTCATAAGCACAACTCCCAAGGTCAACACACTGCCTAAGACTGTATCCTCCAAACTGCTGATTCCTCAACAGTTTATCAGTGACCATGTGGTTTAGCAGTCTCGTGAAAGGCTTCAGCAGTCAGAGCCTGATATGTGCACTAAAGAGCTCGGCTGTGCATCCCCCAAGCTACAGCACAGTAGCTTTTGTCAGGCCACATGAAAGGCTTCTTACCAAGCACGGCCTCTCCATACTGTGCCAGCTGCCAGGATGCACTGACATGCACCATAGCTGTGACCAAAAAGCCCCTGAAAATTACCAGAGAGCATGGAGGGGGAAAGGGGATACAGGTTCTTTCCACAATGAATGAGGAGAAAAAGCCCTGAGTAGGCTGCAGGTCTCACAGTGTGTGTTTATGCTTTCAGACACAGTCTGGTGACACCTGGAAGATCATAGAGCAGTCAACCACTTGGTTTTTGTTAGTTCATGACCATTGTGCTGTACAGTTTTGAAGGTTCCACAAATTGCACGGTGATATTTATATATTCTGTATTCCTTAAACGGCAGTAGTGTACCCAGGAGCTTCTGCACAGCAACACAGCTGACCTTAAGATCCAACTCAAAGTCAACAGGGATCCTTGGCTTATGTTACATGAGGCAATAGATCAAACCCTGATTTTTCTGGGATGTGAAACCCTGTATGTAGTCAGTGATATTTAATTGAATTGATTATCTGGTTATTCAAGGGTGGCAATGCAACTGCATAAAATAACATTTACTTAAAACATATTTGGGATTTGTTTGAAACCTATTGATTTTTGTATGATTTGCAAGATTTAATTTTTAAGTCAGCTAATACTAAATAGATTTACAAAAATCAGAATCTGAAAGCAGGTTAGCACATATAAGCAATCAAATCTTCCATTCCTCTTGTTTGTATTAATCTAAACCCATTATTTGCTTCCTAATTCATTCACATAACTAAACTCTCTGCAGGAGCTGGGATTTTTAAAGATGCAAGACTCGCACAAAATTCCACATTTGAACTTAAACCTTAACAGATTCAAGATGCACAGAAATCACCTGAACAGAAGCAAAACTCAGACTCTTCAAACTAACACAGACATTTTCCTTGAACAACTGGAGTCATCCATCACTTTAAAAAGGAAGCTGTTACCCTCTTCTGCCCAATCCCTGGCAGACACCCCCAGCACATCAAGCAGTTACCATCACCACCACACTGCAAAGCCAGTTTTGCAAGTCTCAGACTTACACCTGTTTAAAACCTAAACCAGCCATCAGCACATATCAACAGAAGCAACACCACAGCAAACTAGTCCCTAAGCCAAGTTCCTGGCTCTTCTTATCCCTGAAGAAACCTCAGGGCTTGCTGAGTCTCAGGTCCCCTGGAGAGGTAAAGACCCCAGGATCTTTCCATACAGTATATAATTATAGTGCCCATTCAGGAAAGCCAGATGGCAATTCTAGGTTCAGCTTTTATGTGCAACACTGCCGCTGTTCCTGTCAAAGCTCTTTCTACAAAGGAGAATATTCAGAATTCCCAGCATCACTAAGAGGCAGAAAACGTTGGCATTTTGATTTATGTATGAGGAAACCAGTGCACAGACATTTTAATGTGTTTACTCAGAGCCACCAAGAAAATCAATAATAGAGAAAGCATTTGAGTTCAGGAGCTCCTATCTCTCCATCCTGGGCTCATTCCAGAGGTTCTCATACAATTGTGGAGGGAAATCAACCTCCCATTTTTCTCTGCTCCTGCCAGGAAGTCACCCCAGCTAAGGTGTGGAGCAAGTAGCCTCCAAAGTTTAGGATGATGCTTGAAAATAAATACTTCCCGACTGCAAAGCTGAAAACAGCAAACTCTAGAAGCACTCATTTTGCTCAGGGGCATGAAGTTTAATACCCAACAAAAGCAGCATCTCACATAACACATCTTTTGGCCCCAGACACAATTAAGAAGTATTTAGAAAAATATAAAATGGGCAGTGACTTTCCTGAAATCTCCTGAAGAAAACCTCAAGCAGCTCTCCTAAAACCAAGGGTCAGCTGCTCACCCCTCTCACCTTCACTGCATTACAGGTGTTCTGTGAGGCAGTCCCTATCTTACCGGGGTTTGGTTTACAGTCAACAAGAGAGCATGCCTTCTGTTAGTGAAAAAAGCAAACTCTCTGCACTGCTTCAAAATTAATAACCACTCCATTGTTCGGTGAGATTTACCTCACCTGAGTGGTTTGCTTTGCTTTGCAGAGAAGAGCTGGGGCTGTCTGATAATCTAGAAAGTGTCTAACGCTGCCATGCACCAGGCTTCTGCCAAAGCAGTGTGCATTAGCAATGGAGGCAGCAGAACAGGCGGGGACTCCCCTGACCTGCCAAACAGCAGTCAACAAGGAAAATCACACTCACAGGAACCTTTTCTCCCTACCATTTAACAGGTCTCTAACTTTGGAGAATCCTACAGTTCTGCAACTTGTCTTAAGAAAAAGCTGCTTCCAAAAGTTAGCCAGTAACCACAGGATTTTTATCCAAATAGACGACTACCACTGGCCATGGCAGAAGGAAAAGAAAACAAAAACAACCAAAAAAAGTCGACTTCACCACAAATCCTGAACATCTACAGAAATGTACCAATGTACTCAAAAGGTATTGGGGGTAGTTAAGTTTAGCGCATTAAAAGATAAAACATTGTTATAAGAGACATCTATGCAGAATTGCACAGAGGCAAAAAAGAAAGCCAGAAGTTGGCTCTAGTCCTGCTGCTTGAACGACGGGCCCTCCTCAGCTGAGGAAATGTTCATAGAATCAGTAGAGTATTACAGCAGAGCTGTGCATTCACTGTGGCTTTCAGTTTACTGCACTGGGGCGTAAGCTGGGCTCTCAGTGACATGTGCATGACATTTAACACAAGGAAACTTATTTCTGGTGGTATGACTGGCTAACAGCACAATCCTGGCAAGTACAGTTGAACCGGGTGCTTCTGGGAAGAAATGTTGTGCAAATCTTCCTGTACTGCTGAAATCAAAGCTTGGATATAGCTGGATATGGACCAGACTAGACATCCTTGTGCCAGTGAGTGTATCTTTGCCTCCTTTCCACACTAATTCTTACACCATAAACAACAGGCTTTAAGTTTTAAAATTCTAACTGAGCTGTAGGAAATGTTTTGAGCTAAGTCATAACGAAGTCTGGAAAGAATCAATTCTACCTATGAAGCATGTGAACTAAGGAGAAAATAGACTTAGAAGCTGTTCTAGACAATGAGCTGCAAAAGATCAAGGCGTGATGGGGCAGAACTCCCGGCTGGACAAACCCCCATCAGCTCTACCAGAAGGTAATTCTGTTCTGGGCAGGAGGGTCCTGGGAGTCATCTGTAATAGCTATCATCTTCAGTGATACAGAACAACTAACAAATTATGTTTCCAGTCACTTTCTGGCATTCCCTCCGAGGTTAGGGGAGGAGAAACTGTATGTCAAATGTAACAGAAAATAAGTCAGCCATCACCTCTGAAGGACAAAAAAAAGTGAAGCATTTTCGTCACCTTCCAAAAAAGCTGTCCAGTGACTGAATGCTAAAACCTTAATGAAAGCCTGCAGAAGCAGTCAAAGCAGCTTGCCCGGATTCATGTCATTCAAACAAACCTCCAGGTTTAGTAGTTTAGTAAACAATCAGGCTTTTATTTTAAAGAGATGGTGACAGATTCCAGTAGTAGCTAAACAGCAGATTACTGCATCCTCCATTAATCCTTTTGCTGCATTCCACTTTTCTAGCCTTTGAGCAGGAAAAATAATGCATCCAAATAACTAGTTTTTTCTAGTCTAACCATTCTTCACACCACTCATCAAACTCTCTCATAAGGTCCCACGCTTTCTCCCTCGCAAGCACACTTTTGTGGTCTCAACAGTCAAAAGCAAATACTGGTTTCCAAAGTCTGACAGAGCTTATTTAGTTATTGAAATACATTAGCAACAGTGTACAATACATTCTTCAGTGCATGAAGCATCTTCCAAGCACCACCAACAGTGACACTGATACGTGGAAGCTGTGAGAGCCATATCATAGCCTGCATTTATATTCCACAAACTGTAAAGTAAGAACATATTAGTCATATTAATGTCCTAATGAGATGACTGAACTGATTGCATTGATTAAACCTCAGAAAAAGAATATTACTTCTAACCTCAAGGAAATTATAGGAATAATTTTTCAGAAGAAAAAGAATTTTCGCTGTTGGAAAAAAAACTGTCCATAAAATCATAGAATGATGTTATAATGGAGAAAATTAAGTGCTGAGCTAGAGTCCTACAGTAAAAAGAATAGTCTCTTAAATGCTTACTAACTTTAAACCCTTCTGGGAAATGTTACATTTTTTCAGAAATAGTGTCATTTATCGTTTCCTCAGGCCCCTCACGCTCACTTACTATGTCTATGTGACTTGTAACTTGGAAGCAGAGAGGAATCAGCACAACAACATCAGAAACAGTGTGGGGAAGAATCAATGCAAGACAATAACTCCCATCATGTTTAAGAGATGCAAAGAGCAACGTTAACCCAGGAGTCCACAGCAAAGGTGAGATGCACTCAACAGCCAGCGCTCTTTCAACGCCAAACTCAAATTTCGCACGTAGCGTGGCAGCTATAATTTTATGCAAAAAGCTCTTTCACCTCACCAGTAAGAGGAAAGGAAGCATTAATGTTCCACCCGAGAACATCAAGTGCCCAGCATGAATCATGCCCTCTCCTCTCTTATCTGGCTACTTTACCCATTACCCTTCAAGCCTAAAGCAGAATGCTTGTTAAAAGGTCCTCAAATTTAAGCCCAGAAGAGATCAAGGAGACTTGGCAATACAATGAATGTTCGAGTTTTTTTGTCAAACCTGACTAATCTATTATTTCCCTGTGCAGCTAAGCTCTTAATGAAAACAAGAGGAAGAAGTGCTTTATCTGAAGATACTACATGAGAGCTCTGGAGCTGCATGTTCCACCTCTGCTTTTGTCTGCCTGTGTCCTTGGATGATGCTCTTTGGGCTGGCTCCAACACAGAGTAGGCTCTGACCTGTGGGACTGCAACCCATGCCTGAGAGGTCCAGAACCAGCCCTGCAGAGTGACTTATTTCACCTGATGCATTTGGATCACTGCACAGCAAAGACTGAGAGCAAAGGGAAGGAAGAGGGATGACGGTGCCTGAATGTTTAGCCCAAAGAAAGGGGACGTTTTCCCCAGGCTCCTGATCCTCAAAATAGTTGACATACATTAAATGTATGAAGCAGTTTCCATACATCATTGTCACATACAGTGGCAGAGCCAGTAGCCTGTTAGAAGCACAACTGCCTTATAGTTCTGAAGTATGAGTGTGCACCTATTAAACATACAGTTAAAGATCTTAGCACCTAAATAAATAAATATTCACACAAATGAAAAGCTATTTTGCTTGTCAATGCTGGGAATCTCCTTTTCACCCAGAGGTATATTGCAGTCGTTTAACAAAATCTCTTCTGAGAGGAAAAAACCTAAATCAGTTATACCACACAAAATCTCCTAGTTAGTCCACACACTGAGCATAGACAGAGATTATTTAAACCTAGTTTTGCCAGTTATATGATCCACGGGTTCCCTACTCACTCCCTAAACCACAGATTGTCTTTTTCTGAAGAGAAGCAGAAAACAGAAGTGTCTGAAGAATCTCCTCCAATACTGCACACAAAATAGCTGGAAAACACAGCCATAAAAACTTTTTTTGCTAAAATTTTTTGATGGCAAAAATATTAATATTAAAATAATGAAAATGACTAAATGACATATATCTACAAAAGATTATAGCATATGTCTGGTAACATAATTTTTTAAATTGCTCATCAAAATTGATCTAAATGACAAAGTAGAGGTGTGGAAGTCAGAACCCCAGCCTTTTATCCTCAACTCTGTCACTGATTCACTGTGCAACCTGAGGCACTTAATTAACCTCAGCTGTCTCCATCTGTACTATAAAGATAACAAAAATATAGGTTAAGTCCTTGAGACCTGTGGGAAAAGAACACTTGATGAGTTTAATAACAGTCTGAAAGCCAAGAAATGTTCCACATCTGTGAGGAGAAGCCCTGCACCAGTCCAGTGTATGTGCAGTGTACAAAGCGTCCTGAGCATCCTCTTCTCCACCTATTTTCCATTGTTTGCTAAATAAAAACAAATGTACTGGTATCAGTGTGTGAGGCTGCATTCTCTGTCAAAGAAACAATCAGGTGTCGGTCTGACCATGGCACTATGTACTTAGAGCTGTGCTTGTTCTTCGTGTTCTGATCAGCTGATCATAGGGACTAAAAAACCAATTCCGTGACAAAGTCTTCCTTAGCCTGAAATGAAATTTAAAAATTTTGGTTTACACATCCTTAAAAATACATTTCTTAAAAAAAACCCTAGAGTTCCATTTTAAAATGAAAGCGTGAAACGTGTTTATTTTGAAATGAATGATGCTGAATAAATCAATTTTAAAAATAATTTGCCTGAAAGAATTTGATATAGTCGTATAAATTCTCAATTTGTCTTGGTTGAACAAAGTATACTTTTTCTTTTCATTTCTCTGAACAATTTTGCTGCTCTCATTCCCAGTTCCAGAAGGTAGAGAAAAAGCAAGGTATTGCTACAAGTTTTGTCAAGAGATATGATGATGATTTGCTGAGCATAAGACCTCTTCTAGATTCCTCAATGCTAAGCATGGGTGAGAACAATTCCCACTGCTGCTGTATTTACTTTTTCTTGTGTTTTTATTTCACTCTGCAATTTTTATAGTTTCCTTATTTTCCTGGAGTGTCACTCTAAAACATAAGGATGCCAGTCACTGAACACATCACCCAGCAGAAATGTTTCCTTACAGGCTGAATATTCAGCAAAGTGCAAACTGACAAGAGAGAACATCACGGTACCGTGACCATAAAGTTCAAGGTCTAACATATTCACCAGCCCTGCTCTCACAGAGGCATCTCTACTGCTGGGTTGCTGCCTGGCCCATCCACCCCTCTGTGTAGAGCACACGTGACAGCACAGCAGGGTAAGAGTGTGTAAGCATAGAGCTAAACTCTTAATTCACCAGATTTTCATCGGTGTATTCTTGACCAAAAGTGCTGTTTCTTTATACAGACCATTTTTCAAAAAAAAACCCCAAAGTAACAAAGTGAAGCAACTTGCAGGCCAACACACAACACTATATTCACTCCCTAAGAGAGATTTACTATTCTTCAGCAGCAATCTGTACCCCAGTTGCAATTCCCAATTTCACACTATCCTTACTCTTCAAGCCTATTAAAAATCAGAAGTCAAACACCAAATATTAATCTTGTTTCCAAGCATTTCGACCTGCTTATTACTGGCTGCAGGTTCAAGAGCACTAACATTCATCTACTAAAACAGGGTGTACTTGGCATTTTTGTTCCTTACCACACTGAAGACAAGGTCTCTCCAAAATTTTCTGACCTTAGTAAAAAGTTGTACCATTAGAGAGAAGAACATTAGGTAGCTATCACAGTCTTCCCTACACGTGTGGTATGATTAGTCCTGCTTGGGGGAAAAGACATGAAGGCTGTCAGAGGGAGTCTTCCAAGACTGATTCAGGAATGAACAAAACGATTTACACCAACACTGAGAGAAAATTGAAAAGTGCATTCAGAACAAAAGTGTTGGGGTGACTCAGCCCTCTGAGGGGCTGTAGAACCCTGGAGCACATCGGGCTCTACCTATTCAGTGGTGGCAACACTCTAAGGAGGAAAATCCCTGTTAGAGTTAGGGTGATCTCTCGACAACCCCCTGTTTCTTATGTCCAAGTTACATGTATTTCCCCTTTATGTTGAATATTTATCCCCTCGTTACATATGCATTATGTTCTGGAATCTTTGCCCTTATTTGATGTCCTATTGGTTTATCTTTCCCTAATCCCTCCTCCCTCCTTCCCTATTTGTTATCCTCGTTGTCCCTCAGATGTTTGCTGTTTTGTGATTGGTTGATTTGTACCCTTTATAACCCTGAACCCTCCTTGAATTTTGCTCTTCCCTGCCCCTGGACCCTCTGGAATAAACTCATTACTGGAACCCGAGCAGGGAGCCCTTCTCTCCTCCTTTGCCTCCGGCGCTAACCCAGCAACCAGCTGCGAGCCCCTTCCCCACTCGGACAGCACAGCAATGACAGCAGCCAGCTCCTGTCAGCAGTGGCCGGCCCCTGTGGCCAGGGACGCTGCAGGACAGCCGCAGATTCCCTCTAAAAGAGGTGGCTCGAGTGAAGCGACGCGGCGCAAAAGCACACGTAAGGAGCCCACAGGAGAGGAGAAATTCCTGCTTCTGTTGAACAGCACTATTTTAGAGAACTGCTGGAAGCTCACAAAGAAAGGGGCAGAAGGGAAAGAGGCAGCACTGCCAGAGGTGAGCACGTGCTGCTGCGTGCCCATGGGTCTGTGCTGGCAGCAGCCTTCCAGCGAGCGTCGCGCTTGCTGCTGAGCAGGGAGCCCCTTGGGCATCCTTCCAGCAGGAAGTGGGAGTAGAAAAATAGTTACTGCTAATCACTGTAATAACACAATAATGATCCACAAAATTATCCTTCTCAATACCAATGAGCAGTATTGAAAGCCATGCCCATGGGAAAGGGGAGATGGGAAGGAAGGTGAAAAGCAGAAGTGAAGTGGAAGGGAGACGAGAGCAGGGCAGAGCAGCACGAGTGGTGTCACAGAGACTGCGGTAACGTCAGCTCCCCGCGGCTTCTGTGTCACTGGAGAGTGGGTACGTGTGGAACCCCAGCACTGCCAGGGTATCAAAATACCCTGCCAAACACCACTGCTGCCCTTCATTTATGCTCGTTGCGAGACATCATTAAAGACCATTTTTGGAAGTAGCAGTATCCAAACCCAATTTGAGGCGGAATGATTCTTCTCGAACAAAGCCACAGGCAAGAGACTGTTACAAGCTGGCAGAGCAGCTTTGACCAGTAATTATTTAGGGGCCAAAAATGTGTGCATTTGTATGCAATGAGAAACATGCTAGGCTTCTGCTATGTGTACGCAGCAGTGAGTTCCACGTGTGTTTAGCAGGGCAGTGGACACATATATGCAGTGGAGGCAGGAGAGTTGCCTACACAGCATATTTCTGTGGAAAGGCAGACAAAGTGCAGCTGAACAAACAATAGATGGACATAAAGAGGAGGTGTGCCCTTTGTTACAGCATGAAAGGAAGCGACCTTAGTGTGAAGAGATTTACAAGAGCAAGAAACACGAAAAATCGAGTTGGAGCGGATGCACTTGCAAACATGCAAAATGTGGGATAATTAACATCCTTACACAGCTTACAGTACACATCTGAGGGTGGGAATTAAATGCATCTTCCCCACGTAACTTCAGGGCATAAACACACGAGGACCTACACAAACATGTACGTACACAGCAAAAATGAATGTGCGTGTTGCCCAGGTGTACATACTGGAGTGAATGCACACAATCTCAGGGCATAAGCATAGATGTTCACGGTTCATGGGGATGCAAGAGTGGTGGGAGCGTGTGGAACTCTGGCACTGTGCATGGGGGTGAGAGGGAGGGTGTGCCAGTGCTTCTGGCGCATGCTCCAACTTCATCCTGGGCTTTTTTCCTTTCTGATTTAGGTTTTTTTTTCTGCGGCAGAGCAGACTCCATGTCTACAGGGAAGGTGCTTAATGAGTCAAATCCAATCTCTCGAACGCCTTATCAGTTGTGGACAGGCCTGTTTCTGACAGCTGACCTTTCTCACTGCACGCCGCTGAAAAACCCAGGCACCACAAACAATTAACGCAATGCCGAAAACACAGAGCTGAAGGAAGGGAAGACTCTAGATCACTGTAGACAGCACTACATCAGAAGGAAGAGAGTGATGCACATAAAAATGACAGAAAGCATCTATATAAGGGTTTCATTCCACCTTATTTTGCCACGCACACACTTTATTACCATCTTTACAGCTTGGCTGTAGCAAAGTCATGTGCAAAAACAAGGGTCATGTAAAACAAGAATGAAAAGCATAAAGAACAGGGAACATTTTTGTGATGTATATGACATTAAGCCCATGCACACATAAATATATGTCTGAATAAATCCATCCAAAACTGATAAAAAGAGCAAAGTTCCTTACTAGAAAACAAAAGCACACAGAGCAGAGGAGGTGAAGACAAGTATCAGCCTGCTCTCCTATACCTCTGCTGTTATGGGACTAGTTCCCTAGAAAACACGCATTAATACATTTACTAAAAAACCTAAACTGAGTATTGCCCGAGTTAGAAACATCAAAAATAATAAAACTGTCAAACAATCCCTTCTAATAGTGATAAAGAGGCTTATCCCATGAAGAGTGCAACTCCAGTTCCAGGTAAGCAGGAGGTTGCTTCTTTTGGGAGGTACAAACACCTAAACATAAAGTGGACTATCTAGCCAGTTGTTCAAGGGATTTGTTGCTCAGGAAAGGGTCAGAGAAAATCTGCATGTTTTCAGCTCTGCTGCCAGCTCAGCATGAGACTTGGGCAAGCTACACACGTTGCGTTTTCTGAAACCTCTCTTCACTACCACAATTTTCCGCAATAGGAACATGTCACCAACATGCTTGAAGATCAAGGCTAATGTATCTCAGCTTTCAGGAGCAGATCCAAGGCACACAGAATTCACATCCTAATTTGAGAAAGTAGATGTCTATCTTTTGTACAGTAGTCTCCCTGTAGGTGGAAAAGAGCACAGCCTACCATTATCACATGTTTTGGTTTCCTACTGTTATTTAATTGCAACAGCATAACCTCCAAAAGGAACATGTTCCTCCACCTTAACAACTCCTTACGTGTTCAAAATAGGAGCTAGATGACACTGAGGAAAGTTCACAGAAAAAAAAGTTTGCCAGGAGCTCCACAGAAGTCATCTGGATGCAGCATCTAATTCATCTAGACACCTGTGGAAAACTAAGCATGCTTTTGAAGATTTTGCATGCGAACCAGACAAGACTGACACAGGAGTGGGTTAAAAAGGTACAGAAAGTGATCTAAGGTCAGAGAGTGGGGGAAGCTCAACAGCAGTGCAATAAATGTGTCAGTTTAGCATCTCTGGCTGGTAGTGATGCTGATGAACAGAAAAGGTATTCAGACAGAAGTACTCCAGTTAATCACTGAAAGTATGTAAGATCTCTTCAAACCTCAACAAATCAAAAAAGATTTTAAGGATAAATATTTCATTATAGTAGAATTACAAAAAATACATTTTTTCTATTCAAGTGAAAAAACTATGTCATGATTGTAATTCTTTCTTAGCTATTCCCATGTGGTCTTTTTATATATACATATTATATCAATTTATTTCAATGCAATAAAAAATGATGCTTAGGATATACTATAATTATCTTTAAATACTTATCAGCTCCTCTGTTTTCATAAATTTCTGAAATTATCTATGCTATTTGGAATAATAGATAACAGCTATTCTATCAGCTCATTCAAAATTAGTAACTTCATAGGATCACTGAAATGACTTTCATATCTTGATGTGACAGCACCAAAAATGAGCCCAGCTGCTTTCATTAGTTCAAGCTACTGAGTAGCACAATCTTATTAAAGCCTTGTACCCATTATCGAGAGTGTATATCAACTAAAAACAATAAAAAACAACAGCCAAACCAGCGCTTCTCTTCAGTGGGATAAGCCAAACTCTGAACTCACTGGCCTTGATAAAAATAAGGAGCAATTTTATGGCAATCAGTGAGGGTATACTGCTGGATGTAAGACAGCGATCATGCTGGTATCTGTGTTCGTGTTACTTTTCCTTAGCCTGTTGCTAGAAGGTCAGAACTGATGTAATTCTTACTCTTACAAGCAAAGCCCAACTGCTATAAAAATTACTTTTCAAATCTCTCTGCAGGAGATGTGACACTGCCCCGGCGCTACAACTATACCATTGAAAAATGTGTATTTCTCTTTCAGTTCAGAAAGGTGCTGCCATTATTTTCCTGGAGATAAGTTCACCCTGGAGGGTCTTGATTTCTGTGGGCTTGGGACTTGGTTTCATTTTTAATAGCAAAGACTCTCATTCTAATCTAAACACCAGGGGTATTTGCATATTTTATAAATATTTTCCAATTCCTGTTTTACTGAAGTGTTGTCCCCCTTTTCCCCCACACATTAACAACTCCATTAACCTCCTGACACCATGGTCTTGTCATTTTGGAGCTGAAAGATGGTCAGAGATTTTGGGAAGTTAGGATGGCAGCGTTGGTCACGACCCATAGAGCAAACCCTTGTGTATCCTCGCACGTCGCCAGCATGAAGGATCCTTGAAGCCCTTGCTGTGTGAAAAACATCACCGTGTTTATAACACAAGACAATTCTGAGAGTGGACTCTGCCAGTTTGCAACCTCAAGAGCCTCCAGATTAATTGTCTCTTGACAGCTCTCTGGTCAAATGTGCTCAGTTCCAACAAAAAAAAATAAGCGTTGCTGGGTTTTTCTCCCTGTGACTTCTATGTCTGCCACTGCTTTGTAGAATCACAGAGAAGCTGAAATCTTTTTTCATGCTGTCTCTAGCAACAGAATTTTTGTCAAAACAAGTTCTACCCATACCTTCATAACGGCATGATCTATTATAGGGCTGCTGAAAAAGGACTGTTGGCAAAATTTGGCCTTCACATTGTAATTTTAAGAGCTTTTCTGTTAAGGCATATGTCAGAACAAGGTATAACTTATTTTTTCACAACTCTGTTGGCTCTGCAGAGCTAAAAAAATGAGAGGGATGAAATCATATAACATTGTATTTATTTGTATAGTTGATCTATCTAGGTATACATATAAATGCAGTTTTATCATTACACACAGATAACTTGACACAAAAAAGAAACTTCACTAAATAGTTTTTTCCCGATTTTACACAATTTTTTCTTGCTTGCCATTATACATCAGCCCCATAAAGGGAGTGAACAAAAGGAAACTGTATAACTTAACTAGTCTGGGAAGACAAAGGAGGAGGAGAACTCACTGCACTTACTACATACCAACACTGCAAGCTTTTTTGCAGCTCCCTGACAATTTGCAACATTAAGCTTTACCATCTGCAGCCCACAGAGGATCACAATGGTTCCTGTTGTTGCCTATACACTTTCTCGGAGCATCACCTTCCTGTTTCTTTGTCCTACAGATGAGTTATTAGATTTTGAACCTCTGTGATCTGCTTGGTTTGACCATACCATGATATGTAGATCATAAGACATAGTTGTGCCCTCCTCACCTGCAAGATCTCCTTTAATGGCCTTCACAATGAATGCCAGTTAAAAAGAGTTCTCAAGCTGCAGAGATACCAGCAGACAAACATTAGCGCTGATCTCAGTATTTCACAGCACCTAGTAAAACAACACTGTTGGCCCCCAAGATTCTGTTTCTCAGTGGGAGTAAATTAATAACTCATTTTTCAACTCTTACAAGAGCTGTAGCAACTCCATAAAGTTCCTTTAGTTGTGGGTGGTTTATATATATGCGCTAAAATTGCTTCATCTGGCAGAATTGAGGCTGTTCAGCCCTGAAAGACAGAAATGATCCTTGACAGGAGCTGTAATTTCCCACCAGTTACAATTTCTGATAGTCATGCAAGCACCAGCCAGAACAGGATGTGGTCAGCCCTGCTGATCCTTCAAGTGGTCACAGCCCTGCAGGATTATAAACCCCCAGGCTCCACCTGTGCCTGCTTTTTCACCTCTGTAAAGCAGAGCTCTGTCTGTTGGTTGTAGCAATTACTCTTTCTAGAGCAGAACCTTGTTCTCTTTCTAGAACGTGCACCTCGCATGTACAGCTCTGCATCAACATCCCATAACCACTGAGGACTAAAACACAGCTGGGATGTGATCTTTCTTAGCTGCAAGGGGAGTTTTAAAGGGGCAGAAAGACATCACAGCATGGGAAATTTGGCCTCTGCACATCGAGGAGTAACCCTGACTGAGAGGCTGGGCACTCGTGTCTCTCTGCACTAGGCAAGCATGTGGAATACATCACATCCACTCCTTCATGGCAGCTGCCCACATGCATCACCCCACCCTTCAGTGAACGCAAGGCAGCTCATGTCTCAGTGTGAGTGCACTAGCTTAGCTTGCTTTCCCTTAGAATTAAAAGTGTACATGTGTTTGTTTTTTAATAGGCAAATTCACAGTCTAGCTTGCTTCTGAGTGATTTGTTATTATGGTAATAATCCAAGTCACCTATCTCCCTTCATGCACCACCCACCTGGTATTATTTTAAATTCTTTCAGCATTTGGGTTTTTCATTGAATTCTTCTCAGACTCTTCCCAAGTTCCCTGAGTAGTGCTAGAAACGAATGCACCATTTCCTGGGTTGAACTTCAAATGTCAATGGCTCCAGCCCTCCTTCACCTCCCTGGTTGCATCTTCTATGAACCACAAACTCATAAACACAATCCATAACCTGTAACATCCGAGTTTATCATTTATTTTCCCCCTGCTGCATCTGCCGGCCTGAGGTGTTAAGCTTCCACTGGGATTGACATACACCTCTGATAAAGGAATGTTTGTTTGCTAACTGCTTCATATTGATGTGTTTACACTGAGCACTAGCACAGAGGGAGAGGGAATAACAGATTAGGGACCATTTCAAGCAGGTTATTTTTATAACACTTATAATATGCATGTGGTTACAAACAGACTTCATGGCTTTATTTCAATGGGAAAAATTACAACGAGAATTTTTTTACCAACTGGCATCACACCGTAGCAATCGGCTTTAAAGGCAGATACATCGGAAGTCACTCATACTTGATGTTCCTGCTTGCTTCTAAAAAGGTAAAAATGCCCTTACACAGTGATGAAAAAAAGCTCAGATTATAAAACCAACAGATGACCACAAGAAAATACGTCCAGTTAGTATTAGAGCATCAACCTCATTGCAGATTTTGCCAGCCAGTTTGTTAGACCTTCCTAACAATCTCCTAGAGGTCTCTAACCTTGCCTTCTGCTGACTAGTGTTTCTGGGGCCCACTCAGTGCACTGGGTTGCTTACTTTGGAGCAGCCATGTGGCTGTGTGGGAGCACATCACCGGATGCACAAGTTATAAATGGCCCATACGTGATAAACACGTATTGCAAAACAACCAGCGTAACCCAGGCACTGATTGTCATAGCAGAAGCCAGCAATGGAATGAGCTATGGATATTAAATCTCTCTCCAGAGCAACTTTTTGAGCCAGACAAAGCTCTGATGTACACCCATTAGCCATCTGTATGGCATCTCAATCAAAGATGGCTCTCTTAGCTTCAGACTCATCTCCAGAGTCTAAGTGTTTTCTGTTTGGGCTGTTAATGACAGATAGGGAGCACGACAAACAAAAGGTGATAGGGACAGAAGAACCTGTAATGATGGAAGACATTTTAAAAGCCAGAACTGAGCTTGCCTTATCCTCCTAAATGTAAAGCCAGAGGAAGGGCTCTCTGTAGAGGACAGAGTCTCTGTTGTTTCACATGTGAACACACAACTTGCACAGCTGGAGCCTCCTCTCCGTGGTGGAGCACACGGTGCCTCCGGAGCAGCTCTCACTGAGCTGACATTACCGCCCCACCGCTCACGGGCACGCAGCGTGCCCAGCAAAGCTGGCACCCGGGATCCTGCGTGCACACAGGTACAGCGTGGCTACAGAGGCGTGCAAAGCTGGCACCCGGGATCCTGCGTGCACACAGGTACAGCGTGGCTACAGAGGCGTGCAAAGCTGGCACCCGGGATCCTGCGTGCACACAGGTACAGCGTGGCTACAGAGGCGTGCAAAGCTGGCAACCGGCATCCTGCCAAGTGCTTCTGAGCGTGCATGCGCGCANTGCAAAGCTGGCACCCGGGATCCTGCGTGCACACAGGTACAGCGTGGCTACAGAGGCGTGCAAAGCTGGCACCCGGGATCCTGCGTGCACACAGGTACAGCGTGGCTACAGAGGCGTGCAAAACTGGCTTGGCACCTGCACGTGTGGCACGTCCGCACGTGCAGGTTCACGCCCAGCGACACACGTGTGCTCCGCTTGCACAAGTGCTTCTGAGCGTGCATGCGCGCACAGCGGCCGTGTATTTGCATGGGCTGGGCAGGGTTCCCTTCTCCCTCTCTCTCTTTTCTTCACTGAATGGGAAAAGGCTGTCAGCAATTTCCTTCTGTCAGCAGCTGGGAGACACTTTTCTGCAGTTAGCTGCAATTTGTTTCAATTATGTGTATTAATCACAGCCTGCTCCTGATGGGATTCTTCATAAATGAAAAATTTTAAAAAATCAGAGCTTTTCTTCTTAACAAGCCAATTCCTCTCTCATGATGGCACTTAATGACTGCAGGTTTGGGAGAGTGTGGGGGAAAAAAAGAAAAAGGAAAAAAAAAAAAAGGAAAAAAAACCTCAAGACACTTCCATGTTTGCTTATTTCATTAATAAGTACCAGGGCTCAAAAAGCAGGCAAGGCATGCAATTGAAATGGGGGTCAGTTCACAGTCGTTTCAACTGTGGAGAGAGAGCTCTGAATAGCCTTTATATATAAAAGTCTCCTAGTTCAGACAAGTGGGTGGAATTACATCAATTAAGGATTTTTGGACTCCAACTTGCTTTCTTTGAAACCTAAAGCAGAAATCAGTTTCCTACTGTTTTAATATCTTACAGCAGGGATTCCTTTTAAGGCACTGGAAAAAACAGTGAAAAACTGGGAAACCCATAGCTGGCTAAGAGCTGCTCCCAAAGTCTACTGGAACAGAACCAAAGTAACTGTGAGGAAAAATGT
This sequence comes from Mohoua ochrocephala, assembly GCA_013398855.1. Lineage (NCBI taxonomy): Eukaryota > Metazoa > Chordata > Aves > Passeriformes > Acanthizidae > Mohoua > Mohoua ochrocephala. The sequence continues at coordinate 77,433 of VZTA01006646.1, read as the reverse complement.
TATCTTACCAGTCAACTGCACATCAAGCTGCAGTGTCTCAAAGTTGCCTATTTCATCTGTGAGTCCTACGAAGACTTCTGAGGAGCATGCTCTACATTTGCAATGAAGCAGTAAATAAAATCAGGTACTTAGGATGTATGCTGATATTTTGGAAATATTCTGCTTAAATAAGCTCCTCTGCAGAGATACGAGGGTGTACCAGGACAAAAGCCAAAAGGATCTTTCCTTATTTCTCATTATCTACTATCGCCTAGCACTTATTATCTTATCTGCTATTGTATTAAAGATTCCTCCACCCTGATTTGTCACGAATCACAGCAAGGGCTCATGAGCTTGGAAAACTTAGGAGTCATTGCATAGATTTTACTCAGAGGTGTAAATATTTCTGGGAAACTTCTAGGATTCAAGCAACAGGCATTTACTCCACAGCCCTGGAATTTTAAATCAAAAATTATCCAAGTACCAAAAATGTAGATGATTTGCAAGACATGATCAGTGTATTTTATCAAAGACTGGGTTAGAACAACAAGGCTGTGCTAGAATAACAAGGGAGTCTGTAAGGCTGGTACTGCTTAAAACTGTATTGCGATGAGTCCTTGCAAAATTTGCTTTCCGAAAATCTGCTTAGCTAGATTTGCTCACTCCATCACACTTAGGGAAAAGAAGAATGATCCCACTCCAGGTCCATATGGCACAATGTGTATAATACATCACTCAGAGAATTTAGGCCTACCCCAACCTTCAGATTTAATGGCACAGACACCAACTGGGTGTACAAAAAAAAATCCATCCAATATATCCCCTGAAATCATCATATCAACAACGACAAAATCATGAGTGAAGATGTCATTACACTGGCAGAAAATACAACTTTACTGGTATGTTTTTTTCATAAGGGCCCAGGCACACTAACTAAAGAATTTATGAAGTATATCTGTATTCAAATGAGCTCTTTGCATACCTAGGTTAATAAAGTCATGGGTACAAGCAAGTCAAGTCAAACAGGTTCTGCATCAGGCATGTTTTCCAGGACACCAGCATCAGACAGGGATTGATGTGATGTGATCCTGGACAAAGCTACAGTGTTAGCTGCAGTAAGGAGAGACCGGGCAGCTGCCAGAGCTCCGCCACGTCGTGTGATTAGGAACTCATACTGCACAGATGGTGTACATTTTGTGGGAGAAGATGACAGCTCCTCTGCTCTACCCATCAAATGCTTGTCTAGACCCTGATGATCGGTGAAGGTCACTCCCGTGGATGCAGCCACACCCACATGAGGATATGTCCATGAGGATCTCATGGCTCTTTGCAAGAAAACGTGGAGGAGATAGTCTGTACTGAAAAGAGCACGCCATTGCCTGCATGAACTGCACCCACAAACAGCCCTTTTACTGATGTCAGAGCAGCCTTTGAGCCAAGTAATGACTTTCAAAGGTCTCGATTTCTTCCAGCTAAAAGGTAGGTACCTGAAAGTTTATTGCTTAGTTCAAAGCTTTATCTGCAGAGAGACAGGTCTTAAAATCCTAAGAGAGGGTCACTTGCTCTCATCAGTGCCCCTCGTTCTCATCTCAGATTTGCACGAGCAGGACATTTAGACAAACTAAACCCAGAGCAGTTACTAAGTGAAACTAACCCTGAACAATTAAGATGTGAAAGAGTCACAACATTAGGAACCATTTAGAAACTAACAGGATCCACAACCTAGATACAAACTGCCCAACCTCGGTGCACTCTGTGGTCAGCTGTGGTCACAAACTCTGGCGCCACAAGAAGCAGTACATCCCTTCCACTGGCACTTTCCTCTACATTTCCACCAAAAACGTCCACTACATTGTGTTCTATTTGCCCAATTAAAACACAGCCCACAGAAATATGTTGGTAGAAGGCTCATCCAGAAAACTTCAGCCTTATTAGAGTTATACTGACATGTGCACACAGACAAAAGGGAGAAGAACTAGGCAGAACATGAGAAGTCTGAAAGCTGCAAAAAGCTCGGAGCTTCACAGAACTCTTGGGCTTCAGACACAGCACTTTTCAACACCAGGAATAAATCCAAGGTAAATAAAAGTCAGAGAACAGGATAGAGAAAGCAAGAGGGAGAAGAGGTGGGGGAAAGAGAAAAATAAGAAAGAAGGAAAATAAAGAAATAGTGGAAACCAAAAGGGACAAGTAGAGAAAACAGGCAGAAAAAGGAAAGAAGGAGAAAAAGAAGAGGGAACGAGAGAAAGTGATAGACAGAAGGGGAGAGAAATCTCTGCTGGTACAGTAACAAATAAATCCCTGCAGCATGACAGGCATCTGCTGAAGCATTTCATTTCCCCGCAGCATAATGGTGTGTTATTGCCCATTATCTGTTCTGTCAGTGCCAGAGTCGATATTAAATGAGGGGCAGCTGCATTTAGCTGCCATTTTTCAGCTGTCTCTCTGTTACCATGGAGACACGCTTGTTTTCTGATGAGCCTGGCTGCAAGCAGAGGGGTGCATGCGTGCGAGGGGGAGGCAGGAGCGCCGCAGAGCAGCGGGAGCAAAGGACCAAGACAAACAGTGGAGGGACACAAGCGAGGGGAGGGCAGGTCCCTCACACCCAAGCACCACAGAGACAGCCATTCCAAACACCCTGTTAATATGCAGAGGGGCCAACAGCCAAGCCTACAGACATTGCTCTGACTTTCACGGGTTCCAGCAATGGCTCCTTCATCCCTCTGCCCTTCTCCTTTCCCCACGTCCTCTGACTTTCACGGATTTAGCAATTGCTCCTTCATCCCTCTGCCCTTCTCCTTTCCCTGCACCCTCTGCCTCATAATGACAGCAATCCTCCCCTTCTCTCTAGCATCTCTGCAGCAACATCTCTAAGACCATTAGAAACAATAATCAACTAAGCCTCTCAAAGACCATGTGGCAGGTTGATGAGCATTCATATTGCTAAAATAGTAATCAGGAACATGAAGCTCAATGAGATTGGGTATGCCCCTCTTTCCCAACAAGATTTATGCAGCAAGCTGCTGCCACACAAGGGTGCTGAAACCTAGAAAACTTCATTCGCCATTTTCCTGCTTCAAATATAAGGATGTTCCCTGCAGGGAAGAGGATGGGAGACATCTACACAGCAAACTGGAGTCAAATGAAAGAGCTCCTGTTTCCTTTTCTTAATTTCTTAGCACAAAGCTTCGTTAGAGGAAAGAAGCACTGGGGTCTCCCTGCACCATTTACTTAATGGTGGCAACTTCAAACCCTGCATCTAGCGTACTTCAGATTTGATCTCTAACACCCTTGGCTTCAGGCCCACAGTCAGCATACCTGCAGTGGTTGGGAGAACCCATCTCCTGTTCTCCAGTGGCATCTCCACCACCAGTTTGAGAAACTTCTGCTTGAAGTGTTGACCACACACAGCACCAGAACTAAGCAGTCCAGTTCCAACAGCATTTTCAGTTTGCTTACATTATTATAAGCTATTTATCTCTGCTTGAGGACCTTTTTTCTCTAAATGGCTTGTAAAGGGTTTTAGAAACACTTCAGAGACTGACATGGTGAAAGTCAAACTGATAGACTATATACCTACATTAACAAATGAAATGGAGCCAGGGTGTACTCCTAGACTTTGGAACATGGTAGCTTGCACTTCAAAACTGTTAGAACTGTCTCTGATATAATTTTCTCATTTAACTAGCAGTCTTCCAAATTATTCTGAGCACAACTTAGGGGTTAGGATGTGCCCATGGCCATTCCCAATGCCCAATTTTCATACAACCATCTTGATCTACATGTTTATGAGCACAGACAGACCATCCTGCAATGGCCAGCCTCAGTGCCAGGAAACATTTCCAAACATGCTCAGCTGATTAGTAGAGACAACCAGGCAATCCAGCCCGGAGACAGCCAGGACAGTCGTTTGTGCAGTCCCAAACTGCAAGGATAAAGGTCTTGCTGACATATCCTAGCTCTGTCCACCCTAACTCTCTGTCAAAGGGCTGACTTGCACAATTCTGCTTATCAGGCAGCTTGTATGTACGCACAGAACAATGGAGTCACAGTTCCTCTGTAAGCCACTGAATACTTGAGACATAGGTCTGCTGAGATATATCCTCCTAAACAGATAAATAGGAAAAGAAGACTAATAATCCCACTCAAGCTGACAAGGATAATGGGATGCCTGAGAAGAAAATCACAGCCTTAAGATACATACCAAGAGCACTTCTGGGGTCTCAAAATTCCCTAGCACTAAATGAGAATATTCTACTGCTACACTCTGAACTTGCAGAAAGCCTCACCTCTACATCAACCATCACGATACCGAAAATAATTGTTTGTTGTGCAATGTTTATGATTAAGGCTTAAGATGCCCAGAGTGAAATTCACCTTTTACTCCTCAAAGGTGAATTCATGATGCAGATATGTTGTCAGGCACTGAGAGCATTCACCTTTTCACAAAGCAGCTTGCTCTTTAGGTGATATCTACGTTTGCCTTGAATTCTGATTTACAGCTTTCCAGTCCATCCTCGCATCATGTTTCTCAAAGTACAAACCTTATACCTCCCTTAAACCTCTGTCCTGTCCTTGTGCCCCAAACCCCAGATTGTAAAACAATAAAGTCAATCAGCTTTGCTAGGAAGTTGTGAGCAGAAGATGAAAAGGTGCCCAGGCCCAACTCTGGTTTGCAGTGGAGTGTCCCATCTCTTGCTGTTTAATCTTGATGCACGTGAAACTGAAGTAAAATATAATAATACAAAAGTAACACCAAGAAACACAGCAACACTGAGTATTCTTAACTTTTAAAATTGCAATTTGCTGCTTCTTTTTAGCTTAGAGCACCATCTTTTCCATACCCCCTGCTTTCCCAATGCTTTTCTTTAAATCTTCTCATTTATTTGTTCATGCTGTCTAGCATCACCTAACAAATAAACTTCTCACCACTCAGACACTCAAGTAGGAAACTGCAGTACCTTCCAATGATCCACTGCATTGTCTTCCAGCAACCTGCTAGTACAGACAATTTCAGTGCCTGACTGTGAAGTAGTCTTCTTCCTTTATTCACTATATTTTCTTTTTAGAAGCCATTTAAAAGTCACTGTTTCTCAAGACCTGCCCAGCTCTCCCTGCTCCATGCTAAGGGACAGTGAAAACAAAGGATCCAAGTGCTTCATTGTGTTAATATGTAAGTCCTCATCTCCCAGTTGGAATGTACCCATACCTTGTCATTTTCTCATCAGAGCCTCTTACTCTGATGTTTTTCCACTTTGGGCCTTCTGAAACTTGACAAAACTTTTAAAAGCAGATTCTAAAGAAACTCCTCAAGTGACATTGAAGTAGCACAATGCTATTGATCTTTCCCACGACTGACATCTGCTACCTTTCTCTATGGCAGCTGCCCAGAACAGCTCTTCATGTATCTTTTCTTATCTTAGTGACCCCTGGTTTCTTTAAAATTTCTGCTTGTCCCACATTGAGGCAAAAAGTTCTGCCTGAATTGCTTACATGCTATTCCTTCCTTTAGCTTCTATCCACTTTCATAACCTTTTGCTTTTGAATATGGAACTATCTTAAGCACCACACTGAGCACCAGACAGACACTGGATTTGCAGGATCTTTTTTCTCTGGGGGATGCCTCAGTTCAGAGTGTCTGATCAAAGTCATCTTTGTAGTCCAAGGGAATTTTGCACACAGTAGTGGAAACAAACAGCTGATACACACAATTGAAAATATGAATGCTAATGAACTGTTTAATCTGTTGGGTCAATGACACTAGTTCTGGGTTCAATGAGTCAGGGAAGCTGAAGGGAAGAAAGAAATACGCTCTAATATTAAGAGATTTTGTTTTAATGTAATCTGTGGTCAGCAAAGAGTATGACAAGAGCATTGACAGAGCAGTTTTTGAGACAGATGGGAAAGCAAGGGGCAAATTATCCTGCAGAGCTCTCACAAACAGCTCAGTGGTCATTTCAAGGAGTTTCTAGAATTGTGCCAACTGAGATTAGTATTGGTTTCTATAGCACAGATAAACTGGTTCCAGAACCTGCCTAAACTGTCCCGTTTGAGTTAAGGAATACATTCAGAAGAGCAGGGAATTTGCAATGAATTCCTCTGACCAGATCCCCCACACCCAACAACTCCATTGGGCTGAGAAACAAAACAAGACAACAAAGATGTAAGAGAAACCTAACTGCTAGATGCTACAGACAGATCATATTTATTCAGTAACAGTTTTTAATCAAAAGTATTGATTTCTAACTCATGGATTCTTTGTGGAAAGCTTTCTGGCAGACAAAACTAGCACTTAAATTTCAGGGAAAGGAAGATATATCTATCTTTGGATGTCTTTGCATCTTTATTTTCCCCACTCTCTCTTTCCAAAGAACAATACCCATCAGTTTCCTTCCTACAGCCTCTTGTCTCAATTCAGTCAGTGAAAAATAGGTGTGTCATGTTTGGCTCTACTTATTTGCATTCGGTAGCATGAGGCACTGATCAAGTCCTCAGTGGCACAAAAGCTGCCCCAAAGCTGCCCCTTTAGCCCTAGCATGAAGGGGCTGGTGCCCCTGGTGATGGTATTCCTGTATCTGATTCCTGCTACTGGTGAAGGAATGGTGTACGTCACTCTTCCAACAGCAGGTCTGCTTTTCCGTGCATCAAAACAGGATCCAACTTTGAGTATTTCAATACTCCAACAGAGGCTGGGACAGCTCAATTAATAAGAATGCAGGTCCAAGGGGCAGAAATGTGAGAAGGTCAGAGCCCAGTACCACAGACAGCTTTCTATAAAAATGTGGCCTCAGCTTCAACTGTTCAGGAACAGATTTCAAACTTCAGCATCACTGGTGCTGAGCACTCTTCATGCCTTGCTGGTTTGCAGGTCAAGTCATTCAGCTGCAGAGCTAGGAAAGAAGGTTGAGTCCTCCAGACGCAACCTTTTCGCACTTTCCTATTCTTTCCTACTCCATAATGCCAAGGGAGGGGACACTATGTTTTGCAGAGTACTAAAACACAGTCATGAGGAAGTATAAGCAATGAAGTGTATTTCCATGTCACAACAGACTTTATTAGCATAATTCCTAATTGTGACCATTTAGAAGCCCCATAAGAGCAAGAATAATTATGTTTAACAGGCAGAGTGATAAAAAGACAAGATTAGTCAATTCTCCATCCCCCTCCCCTTCCCAATTGCTACAAAATCCTTCTTCTTTTGTCTGCTGTTGGGAAACAAGTACAAGGGAGTGTATTCCACAGGAAAAAAATGGCCATTTCTAGTGTGCCCAGGAATCTTCTACTTGGGACATCCTAACCTTAGTTTCCTTGAGTGGGACCTTATACACACTTGTGAGTGGCAGCATAAAACAAAGATAAAATTTGGGACCCCATTAGAAGACAGTGTAAAAGAAAAGGCAAGATGCAACGAAGCAGAGGGATAGGGAAGTATTACAATACATTCCAGAACTGCACGCTGTGAAAAGAACCCATCATTCAGATACGAGTTTGCAATTTCCACCACGTTTAGTACAAATATAGAAGACAAAGCTTTTAGTGCCTTATCATAAAGCATCACTTCCTCACCTGCCCCACGGATCTGAAGCACACATCAAGCAACACTGAGCCCTTGGGGTGCAAAACCAGTCAGAGGATGATCTGGGGGTGCTGCATTTCTTCTGTTGGGGCGGGAGAGGACAGGCTTGCAAGGAGGACTTGCAAAAAGTACAGTTCTGTGGGGGCTTATGGACAGAGGAAGTTCCTCTTTGCAGAATCCAATTCAATCATTATAAAGATGGTGGCCCTCACAAAAGCATCTCCTTTTGGGCACAGTGGCCTCTCTTGGATATTACTGACTTAGCAAAACATGCAGGAGGCTCAGGGAAGGGAGTCTGCCTTGGTAAGAAAAGAATTTCTAACACAGACAAGTCGGGGTCTCGAGTACACGAACACACTGGGCTGGGGGCTGCCCCCTCCCTCCCTGCTCTCTCCCATCTGCACAGCTTCCTCTCTGGAGCCAGCGGGTCATGCCCTGGCTGACAAGGACCCTGCCCAGTCCGTCCAATGGCTTGCAGTCCCCAGCAGGCTGTCAGCCCCCATGGTGATCTGACCCAGCAAAAGATCTTTAGATGCCAATTGTACCATCCACAGCAAATCAACACCTGCTGTCCCAACAAACATGAAATGATGCAGCTATTCCAGCTAGCAGCTTTGAAATACCCTTCTAATATGCACTAGTTACATTCATTACAGCCCAGGGATAGCTGAACCATTTTACCCCTCTCCTTCTGCCCTTTAACTCCTCTAAATCTTACAAGAACGTTTGTTTTCAAGCTGACTTGTCAATTAACTTCACCCTCTCCCACAAACGTCGGCAGTCGCAGATTCAGATCAGGTCCAGAGCTGTCACCACAACACAAGGAAAAGCACTTCTCTCCATTTAAACTGCATTTTACATAACCAGGATATTAGAGCAGCCAAAGGCTCTGGGGTTTAACTCAGACTCTCAGGTGTGATTCTGTTTTGCTGCAGGTATTTTAATTTCGATTAGAGAGAGAAAAGGAACAGAATCTTACATGGTTTCATATGCATTTGTTTTGACTTTTATAGTTGGTAAAAGAGCTATATTAATAGCCCAGCAGGGGCTGCACTGAAACCAAAGACCTGGAAAATAAAATATTCTCAGTATTCATTATTTCAGCACTTGCAAATTCCAACAAGATGAGACTTCTATGTGCTTATCATGAAAGAGAAAAAATAGGCATGGATTAAAATAGATTTTAAAAAACCACTATTTATTTACAGTACATAAAGCAAATATATTTGCAAATTGTAAAAAGCATTACCCTTGGAGTCCTCAGAGATTCTAATGCATTGGAACAAAAAGTAGGCATACCCAAATTAAATGCTCAAATTAAAACTGGGCAAGACACTTTCAATCTGATGTGCAACTGCTGAAGACAGACCAACCTGACACTGAGAGCAGGGCTCTGAAGGCCTGAGTCATGAACCCAAATCTCAGACATCTGAGTTTTCACAAGATGTCTGTCAAGTCTCATCTTAAATCTGGCATGAACCTGATGTACAGACATGGTTAAATCACTTGATCATGTTGAAATTAAGACTCCGATACTGAGCCATTTAAAAGCGTTGTGAGATAAATTGCCCACAGCATTGCAAGGCAATAATATTGCCACTTAGTTTTGCCTAGTATTAAACAAAACCTCTTCAGAAAGCACACACATACTTGTTGAGGTCTTAATTTCAGAAAGAAGAGCAAGTGTCACAGCCAGAACAATCAGAGTCTTCAGTATCCCTCTCCTATTCCAGTCTTTATTCTGAGTAAATGAGCCTCAACTAAATTAATTTAAAAAAAAAAAGTATTGAGTCCTTCTCAAGGACTATTCAAGAAAGAATCAAAGAAATATGGAGGAAAAAGAGTTCCTCAAAAAAAAAAAGAAAGACACAAATGCCTAATAGTAAAGGGCTTCTCACATTCAGCATGAGGACCTGCTGACCTTATAGACACAAATTTGGGGTGGAGGGTATGTAGGGCTTCACAGATGATGTCCTACACCACCATGCAGAGCTAAGCACCCTCTACAGATGCACGTGTGGTGGAAGGGGCCAAATCACCTGCTCAGGGCACTGCCCCATGGCTGACCCTTCACTCTGCTCCTGTAGCTGCAGCAAATACGCCCACAGCCTTTCAAGTCACCTAGTGCAAGAGAACAAGGGTCTGAATGGCCCTTCTGGGGGCTGAAATTTCTCAGCAGCTCTAGGAAAGGTGTTGTCAGGAGAGTAAAAGATCCTCAAACAGTCCCCCACGTGTGCTGAAAGGCTGGGAAGGAACCCTACCCCCAACAGTCAGCCTGCACTCCACGTGTCAGCAACAACCAGCACCCAAGCACCGATGACAAAAGTTTTGGTAAAGGCTTGAGTCATTCAGAACTGATCTGACACCTCCTAACTCGTTTTACACAAGTTCTAATTTCATGGAGAACCTGCTATTTAAATGTCAAGCGTGGCAGTAATTCTAGGACTGTGGGCAGAAGCATGTGTTTAGTCTGGCACAGGGAAAGGCACATCCTCTAGTGACGCCTTGTAGCTACTCTAAGTTTAGTTCCCATTTGAACCAAACACGGGGATAACAATGGCTAATCCTGCTACACAACCATAAATAAGGAAATATGACGCCCAGTTTTTCATAAGATTGTGCTATCAGCTGGCTGTGAAATCACAGTCTCGGATTTCTCTATCAGACAACTGGTTAGTGATACAGGGCTGTTTGACTTGTAGCACAAGATTAACGCTTTGCCCTGATGATACAGACAACTAAAGGGGAAGAAATACACTGAAAGCATCTCCTTATATAAGGTATCTCTTCAGAAATATTCTGCTGAGGGTTAATAAAATAAGTATTTTGGGGGAAAGCGTTTAAAAATTAATGAAGACCAGCTCAAATTGAACATCTAATTGACAACAATGAAAACTGGTCTGTTACTAAATGGCTTTTACTTTAAACGGCTCCATTTCACCTTTTGGTAGAACACAGCTCTGCATTGTAGAGGCTTTTTCATTTCACAATTAAAGATTCCACCATAAGAAGAGAACCATTTTTTGACTTTTCAATTGTTTCTACACAAAAACATATCCAGTTCTCTAACAGCAGCATAAATTCTGTGTATTTCTGATGAGCTGTTTACAAACCAAGGTTTATTTGCCAAAAAAGATTAATCAATAATTTCAAATTAACATATGTCAATAACATTGCAATTAATTTGCCAGCAGAAAAATGAAGAGGGAAAATGTAATGAACAAAGCATTCAGTTTCCCCATTCCCTCTGCTCCAGATGGAGTGGTGTGGCTTGAAACTAATGGAGAGATCTCAGAGATCAAGAGGGAATGGTTACCTGATGGGGTCTGTGAACCAGACCTTTCTCCCCTAGTCCCTGCCTTTCAGAGAGATTGCAGCTTTTGCCATGGACAAATCATTTCAGCTGCTAATTTAGTCTCTCCTTTTGTAAAATAGGCCTAATAGTACTCACTTATCTACTTCACTGGGATGCTTCAAGGATTAAAATTGATGTGTCCCTGCTGAAGTAATGTGCTATAATTACCTTGTTAATGTGCCCTCTCTTGGATAGAATGAAAATTGCTTCGCTGCGTGTCACAGTCCCAACACCACGGGCAACTTGGGCCCTGGGCAAGCTCAGGCGATTGGATGATGTTCCCTCAAGCTGATTTCTCTTGTGCAGCTGAAGGGAAAGGAAAATGGCAGCCCTGCAGCCACGGGCTGCAGCAAGCACACGGTGCAGACTCAAAGTCACTATGCAGAAGAGTGCTCCTTTACAGATCAGTGGATGGCAAGGACTACATTTTCTGCCTACATTCGGGTGACAAACCCCCCAAACCTGTTGACATCTTCCTTTGCAGTGAACTAGATCCTTTCCTGATGAAAGCAGTGAAGCAGTCATTCCCTTTTTTAAACCTATATGCGACATGCGAGTTCTTGCCTGTGCTCCGACCACTTTTCCCCTGCTGTGTGATTATTCCTAGCTAAGTGCCCCTTCTTCTTCACCTGTTCTAACTTCTAAACGTGAGAGTAATGCTGAGAAATTATGCAACACTGAGGGAGAAGGTCTAAAATTTTATTTCTTTCAGAGAAAAGTAGTTGGAAGCATCTTTATTACAGATGCACTCTGGCAACTGCAAGTCTGTCTCGACTATCCGGAGATGTGCATAGCTCCGTCCATTCCTACAGGCAGAAGCCAGTGATGCTTGCAGACTGGATACATCCTCATCCCTGCATCTCTCTTTGCACTGCATTGCATTACCTCACTCCCAGCCAATCCAGCTGTCTCATGCCTCAACACTCTCCTCTCGGCCGGCGCACGCCCGCTGCCGGAGCCGCCGATTGCCATGGCAAACACGGGGGAGTCCAGAAAATGAGACACGGATAGCAGTTGGCATTTGTGGGAATGCAAATAAAAACAGCACAACTTCATAACGGGCAGGCAAGAGCCTGACGTGAGTATCTTCTGCCCCCAAAATTTAAAGAAACACAGAGCAGAGCAGCATTTACACAATGAATAGCATAAAGTTATGGCCAGATAAATAGGTTTTCCTGATTTTACAGCCCAGTTACAATAATCAGGAATAAGTTGACCCTCCTGTCTCAGGAGAAGCATTCCAGGGGAGCAATTCCAAACAGCAACACAAACAACAGTGATTCAGACAGGTCAAGGCCTCCTAATTCACTATACAAGTGGGTACAAAGCCAAGATTGCAAGAAACAAACCCTACTCCTTCGCCCCAGGAAAACTCAAACGTGCAGCCTCATATATGAGAATCCTTCACAATCAACCCCGTTTCAGAGAGAGCCAGGTATTATCACTGCATGAGTCCCAGAGGGTCTGCATTTCTTACAGATGTTATTTTACCCAAAGGATTTTCTGCCAAAGTTACAGTGAATATTTCTATTGTACTCCTTTGAAAAACAAAGAAGCCATTATAAAACTTCATAAAGTATTCAACACACAACGATCCCTGAGCAATGATGACTCCACACATTTGCAGTGCGCATGTATTGTTTAAAGCACTGCAGACATCTAAGGCTGGTTTCCCTGCTGTTTTTAAAGGTGGTCAGAAAATGCAAGCAATACCAATGAGGTGAAAGATGTAGGATTTTTTAGAATCATAGCTGTGCCGGGAACCAGTGGGACCCCAAGACTGCAAATAACAACTTTTTGCTGAAACAAGCTCTGAAATAGCCAGAAGAAAACTCAGCTGACAGAACTGCTACGACCACTGACTATCACAAAAGCTGGTTTTTAACAAAGCCATCACATGGCACTGAGCTGCAAACTCAGTGCAGCATCCAAGTGCTCTCATGGCCTTCTCAGCCTGCTTCTGCCTCAGTAGAAGCTGCTCTGATGAGCAGCCTGTGCTGCAGGAGAGAACGAGGTTTCCAAGAAGTTTCACAAAGGATTATTAATCACTATGAAGATTTTACTCATAACCCACACTGTCTGTGTTGTGACATATGGCTGATTTGCTGCCTCTGTGAGTAAATCTGGTACATTACAACATTCCCTGTGTGCCAAGTGTTTAGCAAACACACATGTTGGCAGCCAGAGTATTCCTGGAAAGGACATGTGTCTTGAAATGAAGCTGAGCCAACTGCTGCTCCATGTCATAACAGAGAAAGTGCCCTAATATCAGAGTTCAGCAGTGCTGGCACAAAGAATGACTGTCATCCAAAAAGCAGACCTGGAAAAGTGCCATGAAAAACACAGTCAAATTAACAAATATGTGGGTTTGAGTACATCTGCTTCAGAAGTATCTTCTGCTCTTCTCTTAATTGACGGAAATCAGAGATTTCCATCAACAGATACCTTGGAAACATTTGGCCAGAGGTCAAAAGGATAACAAAGCAAGTGTAACAAGGCAAAGAATGTCAAGTAATTTGAATAAAAATATTGAATTGCTGCCCAAAAGCCATGAATGCAGGTGTCAGAGTTTCACAGAGATCAGTGACCACTATGGCACGTGCATCCCTGTTATATATAGCTACCTAAATACTAATACACGCTTAAGAAGCCGATATCCAAGAGAACTTAGAAAAACAAAAGTGGTAAGAACAGAGAAAACATTTATAAAATCCAGAAAAATTAATAACCGGATATTTGGACTGCAAAGTACAGTCAGATCTTAACATGATGCATATTATAGAAACGAAATAATCCCAAATAAATCCAAATCTCAGAATGTGTGCATCTGATTTTTCTGGACTCTTTCGGTTCAAGAATCTATTTCTGGGATAATCAGTTCTTATCCTCCCTTGCGAAAGTTGAATACTCCCGGTATTTTCTGAGTATTCTGAGAAAAGTGTATATTAACGAAATTACAGCTGCTAAAGAGTTCATCACTTAAGTTTGCGTGTGTTTCACCAACACTAGACACCGTGAGCATTTGGGAAATGTTTGAAAATAACACCCACAGGCTTGAAAAGGACAATTCTCTGACACTGCTTCCAAAAAAAAAAAAAGGAGATCTCCCTAATAATCAGCAGCACAGGGATTGCAGACATGTGACTATTTGCAGTTCTACTCCATCAGAAACAACAATGAAACACAAGCATCAGCTAAGACTTGGAAGTTCTATAGCACCAACTATTGATATTATTAAAGAAATGGAAAGAGAAAGAATAAGCTGTTATGCTGGGTTTTTCTGCATGAGGCAAAGTGTGGCAGAAGTTACGTGCAGATTGTGGATCATTTTTTTGTTGAAGGGTAGAAGATATTTTCTCTCCTTCCCTAAATTATGTTGTTCTCTCTAGACATTTGCAGCAAGTTGTTTTAAGTAGCTGATAACAAGTTAAACGCTGCAAAAAACATCTCTGTGCAATTTCTGCCTGCCATTACCGAGTGAGTGACAGGCACTCTTTCCTGCAGTTTAGCACACATAGCTGCTGCTGAGTTTTAATTGGGGCATTCATTTTGAAAAGCTGAGTGATGACATTATCAAGAAGGAAATACTCCAGAAACATTGAGAGAAGGGGAGTTGAAAGGATGGTAAACAGTGCTTATCCAAACCATCTTCATCTCAGGTAGAACGCAATTTTCTGAATCTTCTCCCTCCACAAAGGGCTATCATGGTGTTTCTCCTTTCCAGCTGCCACAGGCAGCAAACATCCAGCTGTACTGCCCATTTTCAAATCTGTTACGCTCTCTGAGATTCTTTTAATTACAACCACTAAAAGTCTTCATCAGAACTTTTAACCCAGCCTATGTATTTGTTCAGAACTCAGAAATCTGTACTGCCTAAGTTTGCACAGTTTGCCAGAAGTCTGTACCTGATGCATGTGGCATACTAATGCAATTAAAACTGCCAGTCAGAGTGAAACATTCATCCAAAACCCACTAGAATTACATTTTTCTAACGAAAAGAAGAAATTGCCTGATGGCTGAATTCACCACTAATACAAAAACCTCCCGCTGGCATCATCTTTACCCGGTGCATTGTAGGATACTGCCTATTTTACCCCCTAAATTGCACCCTGCCCCTCCTCCTTAAATAAAGGTCAGTAAATCTTACCAGAAAAATGCAGGTATTAATCATTTGTGCTTTCCCATCCTTTCCACTATATATGCAAGTTGGCTTCTCCTGACATTTTGATTGCCAGAGAAAGATCCATAGTTTCAAATATTTGTCTAGACCTAAAAGAACACTTAGAGCATTAGAATTTTTATTAAAAAAGAAGCCACCTTTAGAGGAGTAGAAAAGGAATAAGCTACCTAATCTCACATGACAGATTATAGGGCTGAAAGTGAACTCATTTTTCCTCTGAAGGGGCCTGCCTTTCAACAGCACATTCCAACTGGAATACTGCACGTACTTTCAAATATTTATTAGTCTAGTTTCATACAATTTACACCACCTATGGGCTATTGAAAGTCAGTAAAAGTATTCACACACA
Source organism: Mohoua ochrocephala (assembly GCA_013398855.1). Classification (NCBI taxonomy): domain Eukaryota; kingdom Metazoa; phylum Chordata; class Aves; order Passeriformes; family Acanthizidae; genus Mohoua; species Mohoua ochrocephala. Next base: position 61,994 of record VZTA01006646.1, on the reverse strand, counting down.
AAGCAAAAGGATACTGAGACACTTGTCCAAAATTTTAAGCCAAAATTAGCCGGAAAAAGGCAAATCTTTCTGTCCCAGGATGTGCCTTAATGACTGCCCTTACACACAGCTTGGTCATTCACAGGAAGGATTAAATGATAATATCGTGTTTCCTGTATTAAGTGTCTTTCACTGCAGTGGAAATTCATTGCACATACATCTGTAGGCAGAGGCAAGTTATTAACAATCAATATGATTACATGCAATACATATCAAGCCTGCAACAGATTATGCATGCCAGTCTCATACTGCATCTGCTGGGATAGTGTAATGTGATTTAGCAGACAAAACACCCTTATTATTTAAAAGGGTTATCGAATGTTGAAGCTACATGAAATTATACATTGAGTCATTGTGTTTGTGGGGGTGTATGCACTCCTATAGCTTCTGTGTACAAATCAATCATGCTGCCTGTTAATCCCCTACATGTGCATAACCCGGAGCACTGGACTGCAAGGAGCCAAAGCCCAGTACAGCACAAAAATAAATGGGTTTTAACACGCACTCTGAGCTTGGCTCTAAAGGCAGGATAGACGTACTGTGGACATTTTCTAGGAAGGAATACACAATTCAGGTTTGCATTATGCCCCAGATCTGTGCTGCTCGACTGCAAGCTGAAATAGCATCTCGGCGTGCACGTGCACATGTGCATGAGCGCGATCTGAGACGCGCCCGTTTGTGCTGCACACGTGCAACATCCCCTCGGGTACACCAGGTGCTCGGTCTTCACCCAGCTGTGTGGCTGCCTCTCCATCGTGGTGATAGCATAGGGTTAAAATGTTTCTAAAATCGTGGTAGCTAAAGTAGGCCTTGGGAACGGGAGTGATTATACATTATCTTAGTAGAATCCTATGTACCTACCCATGTGTGCTAGGCCTGGGGAATGGGAGTGATTATGCATTGTCTCAGTAGAATCGTGAACCCACCTATGTGTACCCACCTAAATAGTAGATAAAATCAATATATGGAAAAGGGACTGAAAACTCATGCTTGGGTGAAAACAATAAAACAAAATCAATTTAATGATTAACATATGATTATACAACAGTTATGTAAAGGAAGAGTATAAAATGTATCCATCCCGAATCCATGTCGGAGTCAGATTTGGGTTTGTCTGTACCCCGACTCCCAGAGCTCTTCAATAAAAGCACCTGCATAGCATCACCCAGTGATTATGTGTTTCTACGCTAACAGTGGGAGCAACACGTCAGTGGCCACTCAGGAGAGAGCAAGTGCTTCAGACAAAAAAAAAAAGAGGAAACAAAAGAGCCCCCTTTCCTTGTGTCACCCATTTGTGGGATTTCTGATCCATCTCACTTCATAAGGCCAGGTGAAGGCTTCTTACACACAGTTCTGCCCATGCTCTGCAGTCACAACCTCCATGCCAGTGCTCCCCTGTCTGCCACAAGGTCTGTAAAGAAAAGTCTGACAGGTTTTCTAATATGTGCCACCTGGCACCCAGCAACCTCTTGTCATTTTTTCCCTCACAAACAAGAGTCTTTCTGGGTACTCAGGTCTTCTGATAATAAAACACCTAGATCTTTGTGATACTTCATCTTTTATACATCTGGTTGAATAAATTAATATCAATCTAGTCCATTCACATTGTCAGTACAAGGGAACAATAAGGCTTTCACCCTGAAGAAGTGTTACAAATCTTTCATGCAGGACAAAGGTCCTGTGTACAGCCACTGCAGTACACACATACACACATATCCCTACCATAAACCCATTAAGTCACAGAACAGTTTTCTTTAGAGTATGTTTGATTTAGTCACTCAATTTAAGAAGGCATCAGCAGAAACAGAAAGGATTCTTAGGAGCACAGGGAGGGGTGGGAGTGGGGAATAAAATTGTGAGACAGAAGAGACTTCTTCTATGCAGAAAATCCTTGGTTTATCCAAAATAAAGGATACGGTAGAAGCACAGGAAACAATGAAGCGTCATATAGCATCTGTCACACCTTCACATAGCAGGAACAAGAAAACTGGGATGTTTTTACATGATGCACAGGATGTTCCACACCTGTGGAACTCACTACCACAGAGCGACACTGAAACCCAGAGGCCCAGCAGCACATAAAATAAAGCCAGGCACTTAGGCAGATAACAGAAACTGCTGCAGTCACAGCATGTACTTATTAAATTGTGTTTACACATTTCTAGAAAATACACATTAACCCTTTAAAACACATGCAGAAGTACTAAGTTGGAAAAGACAACTGTCAATGGAGTTGTCTGTCAAAGGTGACTGAAGTAAGAATGACCATGTTCAGCTGCCCTTTCACATGTCAATCGTAGAAGCATTGCTAATTACTAATTTTGATAGCAGTCCGAGAAGTGTCACATCTGATGGTCTTCCCACCAAATTGAAAACTGACATTTTTCCTTCGTGAACGTTACCTTTGCTACTGGCATTTATTCTGTATTCCTCCATATGACAAATGAGAATGTCAGGTCACAGCAGTGCACCTGTTCTGGCTCCCTGTTACTTCCAGGCTCACAGAGAAGGCTCTCCTAGTTAATTACTATGCAAAGTGAGAACACAGACAGATGATGACAAGTAGCACTGAAGTTAATATATTTGGCTTTTTTGCTGCACTGGGAGGGTCTGAACTACCAATAACCATTTCTGCACTTGAGCTCAGCTCCACCATGCCCCGTTCCAGATCCTGCTCCCTTTCTCTGCAAGAGCCTTGCCTTCACCTTTACAGCTTTTCCTACAACATCAATACTTACTTAGAAGGAAAATGTGAACAAAAGTTACCTAGTAATTTCCCAAATGACTAGCTTATCCCTAAAAAAAATCATAATCTCATAGGAATTATGGGCCAGAATCTCCAGACTCTGTTACCCACTTATATTGATGAGGGAGGGCCGCTCTCACCAATGCAGGCAGAACCTGGTGAGCAGAGACGATGACACAACATTTCTTTCCCTAGATCTGTGACTAATCACTCCACCTCCCCTTAAAAACATTTATGCATGTGTAGGAAAATGAGCTTGATCCATCACCCAGCAGAGATCAGCACGAAGTAACAGAAACTCCACTCAAAGGCACTGATTCATCAGGGCCCTATACAGTCAAAGGTGAGTGAATTTTAGGTTTGGTTAGGGACTTCTGAGGAAAAGAGGGTTTGAGGGGGGTAGGGGTTGAGGTTGGGTTGGTTTCAGAGTTTTGGGTTGTTGGGT
>VZTA01006646.1:0-58585 GCA_013398855.1 Mohoua ochrocephala | reverse complement strand
GTTTTTTGGTTTTGTTGTTGTTGGGTTTTTTTGTTAATTTTGGTGGCCGTGGTAGCTTGTGGGGTTTTGGCTTGTTTTTTTAGGTTTTTTGTATCCCCTTCATAATTTGCAGAAGCTATCCACTCCTGTCTCCCTGAGTGGATGAAACCTCTGTGAGCTTGGCCCACCAGTAATCTATGCCCAAATAAAATAGCATCAGACAGCACTACGGACCACACTCAGCAAGTCCTATATAATCACATCTCTTCAGACTAATATCCCTAAGCATTCCTGAAAAGTAATTTTCATAGTTTCACATTCACTCAGTGCTCAATTATCTTGCAGAAAGAGTTGATGGAGTTTGAGAATACATAAGAGTAGCTGAAGTTATGTGGATTTAGAATACCTTAATGGTGCATATGCAGAAAATAGAATTTTTAAGCTTCAGAAAATGACTTTTTGGCAAAAATTATTATACTGACATATTTACATTACCAATTGTTACCACAGAAAATCAATGGAAAACAGACCCTTAAAATTCAGTCTTAACAATGGACTTCTGAGGTGTGCATTTCATGATACATCACCGTGTGTCCTCCTGGCCAGTGAGACTTGGAGTCACTGGCCATGAGCCATCAGAGAGATGGATGAAGTCTGGCTGCCAGTCAGGCAGCGCCAAGATAGGAAGCCACTGAATAGCTCCTGCTCTAGAGGCACTATCACGCCATCTCTATACTGCAGAACCTACATTATTAGTCAAAATATATGTACTTTTGAAGGAATTAATTCACATTTCTATGAAAATTTGGTTTTGTAGCTTTTTCAACCAAAAAAAAAAATCTTGGGTCAACAGTGAATCTTTTTATACTTTTTCCATTGTCCACTAAGTTTCTCTGAAATCTCAAATGTCACTTGTTCAGGTTCCTGAAAATCTGCCTATTTCTAATGCTACTGCTGCTTTGCCCCATAACAGCTGTTGGGTGTGAGCTTTTGACATGCTGGAAGAGGCCGATGGATCATTCCGCACCATCTCTGGGTTCTCTCCCACCCTTTGGTTCATTTGTGGGTTTGCACTTGAACAGGGGGAAAAGCTGACTTGGTGAAAACCATGAGCAGTTTCCTCCTGAAGGTTCTAGAAGCGCTGCTTCTCAAGACATTAAGGAATGAGTTGAACAAAGACAAGGAACAGAGGCAAAAAAATTATAACAGGTAATCCTAACAGCTCTTCTTGGCACATGTTTGCAACTCCATGGTACTTGCAGTCCCCTGCTCTTCACAGTCATGCTCCTTCCACTCCCCCGTGCACAGACAGTCCTTGCATCTCTCTCAAACAATCCTGCAATGCCTCACACTGGACACTGTAACTTCTCCTTTCAAAATATACAGGAAAGGGCATGGGTCTTCCATGCTGCTGAAGCCAGGCTACCAGTCTCTTTCAGGAGCATAACCACACATATCTCTGAAGGCAGTCAGAAACTTCTGCACCTCTTAGAAATATTATATACTGCTATTTCGGCCATCATACAGAACCTCAGTCTAAAGCCCAATCCACTGAGGTAGGCAGTCCTAAGTCCATGGTTTTCTACTGAATACAAAATGAGTTTCCTGCTTACTCACAGTAATGTTATTTTTCCGTGTGTGTAGAGATATGCAACAGGAATTAAGGGACTTGAGCTTCGCTGAAGAGGAGTCTGGCTTCAGACCTTTCAAGTCCTGTGGATAAGAACTAAGTGTCCTAATTCCTATATTAGGATGAACAAAACTGGGAAAATTAGCAAGAAAAATAATAAAATCCCCCAAGAAGAGCTAGATAATGCTGTTTCCTTCATAGTAATCTAACTGAAGACATTTGAACTATTCAGTAATGAACCCAACCCTCAGAGATTTGTCCAAGACCAAGCTAACCACTGGAAATGCTTGTTTTAACACAGAATGCCTCCCTTATGCTTCTATTTTCTACTTTATAACTTAGTCACACACTTTCTGCTGTGTCCCCTTAGCTGAAACATTGCCCGCTATTGCAGAAATGCTATGCAAGGTCCTGGGGGTCGGTTGTTCAACACTGGGGAACACGAGGGGAGAAAAATCCAAGTTCTCTTGAAACAATGGCAACTTAAAAAGTTAGAAAAGCTTTATTGAAAATTTAAGTTGGTGCGGGGCACCGGACATTCCATTTCTGCTTTTACAAAAAGCTGTGGAGGACTTAAATTTAAGCACAAACATATTGCACATCTTATCCAATCTCAAACTTTTTAAACACATAATCACAAACTCGGATTAATCATCTCACTTAGAGACAGGAAGAATTGGTTTTGAAGCCTGGAAAGGGAAAGTAGTTTCCCTATAATAATTCCAGAGGCCAGTGGCAGCATCTGAGCCATTCCCTATGTCTACCAAAGCCCTGACAGAGACAGCTTTATTTTTCTTCACAGCAAGTGGTTGGGACTTGGGTTTGCTAATTAATGCTGTGGCATTTGCTCTCGTAATGCTGCAAAAGACGCAGGTTAAGGCTAGAGAGTTCAACAATCACACTGCACAGCGTGTTGGCATTCCATTGGCAACATGCCGAAGTATTTGCCGTGCCAGGAATCTACTCAGCATCATAGACTAGGCACGACCAGTGCCTTCAGAAAGATGAGAGAAAGACTACAAACAGTACCTTCTATGAGTATAAAAGGTTTCCATCTGGAAACCAGAAAAGAAATTCAAACATAAATTTGAAACACTAAGCAATAAAGTGATCCACCTTCAGTGGAGTTTAGCGAGTACGGCTCCGGATCAGGAGAAATGGCAGATATGAAGTGTAATTACCTTTTTCTTCCCTCCAAACTCAGTGTTTTACAAACTAGGACTGACATGTGAACAAAGAGACTGAAAAAAAGCAGGTTTTATCACCACAGCTTGTTTGAAAACCCAGCCTACAACTAGCTGGAAAATGCAGGGGCTGCTAGACTATGAAGCAGACCTGAATTAACAGTGAGAGCAATAGCTAAGATGCTCTGCACAGCCAGTTTACATGCTTTTTGCAAAAATCTTATATGCTTCTTTCAAGAAATAGACGTGTCCATGGAAACAAAACTGTCTGCACTACTCTGCCTCCAAAGGCCTCATGGCATTTTACAAAAGAAAGGAGCACCATTAACTTCCATTTTACAAAGGAAAAAACCTAAAGCATAATCTCAGAGCAGCAATACCAGAATTTAGATCATGCAGTCCTTGCACGTGCAGTTGTTCTCAAATCTCCCTCTTTTTCAAGTATGAAGAAAAACTGTTTCTTTAAGGCAGCAGATCTGACCAAGAAATAAATGTTATTTAACCTGAAGAGGGCAGGACATAAGATCTAGAGAAGCCAAACAGGTTAATCTGGAGCATTGCCAGCAAGTCACAAGAGGTCACCCTTCCCCTCTGCTCAGCCCTCGTGAGGCCACATCTGGAGTGCTGTGTCCAGTTCTGAGCTCCTCCGTACAATAAAGACTCGGAGCTCCTGGAGCAGGTCCAGTGGAGGGCAACAAAGACCATTAAGGGACTGGAGCATCTCTCTCACAAGGAAAGGCTGAGGGAATTGGACCTCTTTGGCCTTGAGAAGAGACAACTGAGAGGGGATGTTGTCAATGTACACAAGTATCTGAAGGGAGGATGCCAAGAGGCAGGATCCAGGCTCTTCTCAGTGATGCCAAGGAATAGAACGAGAGGCAACAGGCAGAAACTGATGCACGGAAAATTCCACCCAAACATTTTTACTGTGTGAGTGACCATGCACTGAAACAGGCTGCCCAGAGAGGATGTGAAATCTCTGTCACTGGAGATCCTCAAGAAGTGTCTGGACACAAACCTGTGCCATGTGCTCTAGGATGACCCTGCTTGAGCAGAGAGGTTGGACCAGATGACTCCACTGCTGTCCATTCCAACCTTACCCATTATGTGATTTTTTGAAACAACCATGTGAGTCACCAATGCAGGATTTGCATTTAATTTAAACAGCTGTTTAATATATCTTAGAAAATTTTAGAACAGTCTTTGGGAAACCTGTATTATTGACACCTGCTTAAAAATATGCATTTAATATGGCATTGAAGATGTTATCCACATTATTTGATCAGGATAGTGAAAACACAACCTAAGTGGCACAAATGTGCATCTGTTGTGTTTAGCGAGAGTACCACCACAGACCACATAGCTCTACCCTGTTTTCTCCCTCTCCTCCTTGCCTAATCTGGACCTTACTGGAAAGTCTGAGAGTTGCCAAACTCTCAGCTCCAACGCACTGAACTGCTATCACCATACATCAGTTTCTGTTCACCCCCTGGAGCTTGGCTTTAGCATGCTGCAAAATAGAGACCTCACCAGTTTCCTCTGCAAGCCCAAACAGCAGCTCGGGAAGGCAAAGGAATTATCAGCTCTCCAGGACTATGGTTGCCCCATCCCTCACTACGAGAAGCTACTCTCAGTCATTCCTCAGTTTGCCAAGCTATAAAAACACACTTGGCAGGTTCTACAATTTTCTGTGAAGAAGCTCTAGGATTTTCATGCTTTGAAACAAGAACTTGAATTTTGCAGATGCACAGCTTGGGTACTCAGGATGCATCTTGTAAGCCAACTTCTTGTATTACAAAAAAACTTCTTGGCAAGTATTACAAGTGTAATGCTATTAATGCTTCGTAGCTGTGCTCTAGGAAGGAAATCTCACAGACTTGCCCTGGCAAAATTAGTTATTAATAGTTTCTTAACCAGAGAGAAAAACTAAGATAGTGTTTCATATAGACTGTTGCCAAAAGTTAGTTCCTTGTAGGTTTTGACCATCAATCTCCACCTCCCTCCTCTGCAGAGGATCTGGCAGTTACAAGGCTGCCATAAATTAATTAAGCTTCAGATCCTGTTAAATGCAACATCAAATCTCACCATAAAATTTGAAGTCAAAAAACTTAGGATGCTCATTCAGTACAGTGAGGACTGAGGCCAAATCCATTCCCTAAACCCTGCAAGATTTCGATGCTCTATATGAGATTGATTACAATGTAATTTGCTTTTCTGAGGTGCCCAACTGATGTCTGTCACTCACTACTTCAGGTGAGCATGTCTGCTTGTCTCTCGCTTCCCCTTTGCGACAATGTTAAATAGGAACGTTTTTGAAATTTCAAACGAATTTAATGGAACAACAATCTTGCTTCCCACCTGGTTGCGTGCAGCATTTACAGTAGATAATCTACGGAAGCAACTGACAATGCCAGCCAGACAATAAAAAAAGAGAAAACCTAGGATGACAATACCTGGGAGAGCATCTTGATTTTGCATATCTTTTTCTTGGTAATTACCTGCCCAAACTCACCATCGCCTTCCTGCTCCTTCACACCCTGGCTCCCGGGTGCCCAAAAATTCAGTACCCCCATTTCTGTTTAACTCCGTTACAGAGTACCCTCTGTACAAAACTGGAAACTTTTATTGACATTCACCTTGTGTTTTTCATGGCAGTGTAATGGAGTGCTTGAGTGAACGAGAACCACAGAATCATAAAGAGCTGGATGTAGTTCTCCAGGTGGGGTCTCACCAGAGGGGAGAGAGGGACAGAATCCCCTCCCTCGCCCTGCTGCCCACGCTGCTTTGGATGCAGCCCAGGACACATTTGGCTCTCTGGGCTCCAAGTGCACATGGCTGGGTCATGTCCAGCCTCTCATCCACCAGCACCCCCAAGTCCTTCCAGGCAGGGCTCTCTTGATCTGTTCATCCCCAGACTGCATTGATACCAGGGGTTGCCCCAACCGAGGTGCAGCACCTTGCACTGGTCTTGTTAAAACTCATGAGATTCCCATGGGATCTGTATTGGGCCCATTTTTCAAGCTTGTCCAGGTCCCTCTGGATGACATCCTGTCCTTCAGGGTGTGGCAACCATATCAGTCAGCTTGGTGTCATCTGCAAACCCGACGAGGGTGCATCCCTTTGCCTATACCATTAACAAATATATTAGGTAGCACTGGTCCCAGTACAGATCCCTGAGAGACACCACTTGTCACTGATGTCCATCAGGACTCTGACCGATTGACCACTACCTTCTGGATGTGATCATTCAAACATGTTGTGAGCCACCAAACAGTCCACCCACCAATTCTGGTTAACTTACACATAGAAGACCTTCTTGTTATTCTTTGAGTCCCTTGCCAGGTTCAGTTCCAGTTTCATCTTGGCCTTCCTTACCCCCTCCCTACACAACTGAACTCCATCTCTTCCCAGGTTACCTGTCCTTGTCTTCACTGTCTGTGCATTGGCTTCTTTCCCTCTAGTCTGACCAGCAGTTCCCTACTCAGCCATGGGGGTCTCTTGCCTTTCTTGCCTGATTTGGCACCCCTGGGAATTGCTAGCTCCTGCACTCCATGGAAGACTTTCTTAAAGATCTACCAGTTCTGTTCAACCCTCTCCCCTGAGGGAAGTCTCCAAAGGGATGCCACCGTCTCCCTGAAGAGCTAGAAGCTTGCCTTCCTAAAGTTCAGAGGCATAACTTTATTCCTTACCTGACCCATACTACTCAGGACTGCAAACTCCACCAATGCATGATCGCTGAGTCATTAATAGCTTTTAAAACTGATCTAATGAAGATCAGTTTTCTCTAGGAAAAGAAAACCTCTTCATTAAAATCACTCAGCTGTCAGTGCTGGCCATAGAATTCTTTTCTCTACTGTTACTATTAAATTATTATTAATAATGCAATTCTAATTATAAGGGAGCAACTGCAATTCACGTGGTTTAAAAAAATATATATATAACAAAAAAAAAAAAAAAGAGGCAGGAAGTATTTAAAATGCTGCTGCAACAGTAAATATCACCTCTGGCATATTTGTCCTGGAAGAACAGAGCACGATTTGGAATACCTAATTGAAATGTGCTACAGGAGATAAGGCTGGCTGCGGAGACTGACATTTAAAAGCGGGAGACACCAAACAAGACATGAAATATCACTGTTGCTGCCTCAAAGCAGAAAGCCACTTTCACAGAACTGAAGTTTTCTCCTCCTCACCCCTCGTCCCTCCCCTGCTGACAGACACAGCAAGCAATTAACCCCTTCCCCGATGTCACCAGCAATACCACCCCCACAGAAATATAAAGGTTTCTACAATTTCATGTAGTCATTCCCTCTGTAAGTCACGCAGCACTGCAAGCTGCGCAAAGCAGCAGGTCTTCCCTCTTCCCATTCCTTCTTTTCAAACAAAATCTTGTTTCTTCCCTGACACGTCAACATTTCAAATTCCAGCACACCAGGAAGAGGCAGGAAACCAGGCTCTCCTCTTGCCTAACCTTGCATAGCAGCATGTGCACCCTGCGCCTACTGGCCTCTGAGTAGAAGAGCTGGTAAACTCCTCCTCAGCTGGAATGGAATCTAGGGGTAGTGCCAGAATACAGAGCTGAGGAAAAAATCCTTGGCACGCAAGGGATATTATGACATGTTTGGCTGCTCAAGCTTTTGCTGCCTTAGTCAGAAGGAGCACTGGTGTCTTTGAATCGTCTGATGTGGCGTTGTGGGCAAGCAGCAAGGGACATAAATCCAGCAGATTCCATAAATGCAGTTTGCATCAACAACACTTCAAGCAAGGACTTAATTAGAAAGTTACAGTTCATTAAAAGAGCACCAATTAGCTTTTTGAACTACATATTTTTTCCTACGCCAGGATAGCAAGGCAAAGATTGGGATGCATATCAGAACCGAGCACCTCGTGCTGCTCAGTGAAACATCCCAGTGCTGCTGGAGGAACAGCCCTGGTTAAAAAGCTGGGTCCTATTCAGGTTCTTGTCAACCAACGCCCCAGAATTTGTTTTCCTCAGGGCTGCTCTCAATCCATTTTTCACCCAGCCTGTATTTGTGCCTGAACTCCCAACCCACATGCAGGACCTTGCACTTGGTTTTGTTGAACTCCATCTCTCTGCTAATTGTGTAGGGAATTAGGGGAAGGTTGTGAGGGGCAAACATGCACTGTGCAGTGTAAACTTGTCCACCTTATTTCTCAGTAGCTTCCAGTAACTCTTCCCGTTTTTTTGGAAGTGCTAATGGATGTTGGCAGAAAAGGAAGGCAAAAGGAGGTAAAAAAGAGAGAATTAATCACAGTTTTGGTGGTTTTTTTTTCCTCTTACTAACTGAAATCCTCCCCAGTGACTCCGTTTTAGACTGCTGTGGCTCTAGAAATAGCCTGGACAATTAAAATTATCTCTCCAGAGTACTTCCTGCAGCTTCCTCTCGCCTCTGAACTTGCTTCTCGTTGAAGAAGTGACCATCCCTCTATATGAAGGCAGCCTAAACCAACAGGGGATTAGATTAGCTTCCATTACCCATGAATTGTCCCTGTTCCCACGTCTCTCTACTCTACTCCCTAATCATTTTTAAAGAGACTTCTTTCAGTGTGTCTGACTAATACCAGCTTTTTCACTGCCTTTACGGGATGTTGGAGATTCTCCCAGCTGTGCAGAGCCATTTCAGGTCTAGACAAAGCACACCCCAACAAATTAACTTTTAGTGTATTCAGTGAATTGCTGTGGGAGACCGCTAATAGAAACAGTGCAACAGAGGAAGGAGGGAAACTAGGGAACTACCAGGCATGACACGAGCGTGGAAGTCCCATAATATTGGACAGAAGGAATCGGGGGAAGCCCCAGGGTAACACTAAGAAACACTTGACAGGACTAGTGAGTTTTTGGGGGGGGTTTTTTTGGTGTTTGGTTGGTTGATTTAGTTGTTTCTAATTTTTTTTAATTATATGGTATAATAATCAAAGCAAGCACATTTCTGTGTGAACCAGCCTCCCCATTAAAATGTATGGAATGTCCATCTCTCACAGCCAGAAGCTCAAATATAACTAATATTCATAAGTCAGCACCACTATGAGGTTGAACTACATTGTTATTTATGGGATGAAGTGGTAGGCCTGGCTTTCTAGTCTCTCCCACTGAAAGGCTAAGCATCAAGACAGAATCAACAGATCTGAGATGGACATGGCATTAAGTCTCTTCTGGCAGGAGATGACCTTTCAGAAAAAGACATTGGAAACACTGATAGTCACTGAGCACAAATGCAATTACATGGTGCTGCCAGTCAGAACAAATACACTGCATTGTGGCCACTGTGCCAGATGAAGCAGAACAGACCCAGCCCAGGATGCCAGGCCTTAACCAGCAACTTCAGAATTCCTATTGCTATCCTATCTTCTTCCACTCCGAGTGGCTGAGCTTTTTAATTGCTGGATATCTTTTTTTGCCCTGGGTTAAGCCTGTGGGTTTGCTTTTTCATACTGAGCTGTGCCTGTTGGCATATTATCACACTAAGTCTCGGGAATACCTTAGCTCCTTCCTGGAGATGAGGAGTATTTGTTTAAGGACAGAAAGAGGGATGAAACATATGCCCAGCTCTTGCTTTCTTCTACCCTCTTTAATACGTAGTCATCACTGTGGTGTCTGTGACATCCAATTTGGCCTGGTCCTAAAAGTAAACCCAGGCAGAACCTACCTTTCACCAGGAGGCAGGAGCAACAAATGGTAAAGCAACACGAGCACACCAACTGCCCAAGGTGCTTCCCTACGTCTCCACCCACAAGGAGCTGCTAAGTGAACACCAGCTCATGCAGTCATGACTGCCAAGCTTTGCAGGTTTGGCTTCCTCCTCCCTCGGCAGCCTCCTACCCATTACCCTCCTATCTATGGGAAGAAGATTTGCAAGTGAACTTTCGGTTGTTCATTACGTATCATTCCCCCACACCTCACACTTCCTTGCAAGGTCTGTGGCCAAACAGGGTCCTCCTCCCCCTAGCCTCTGCCCCTCTCCATCTTTCCCACCTCACAATCACCTTTTTCCAATCACCTGCATTCTTATCTCAGCAGTGTCCGTCAGTGAGCCGAAGCTGGCTGAAATTAGTGAACAACTGAGATCAGTTAAAAAATTCAGAGATTCTTTAAAAGAAGGTACAAGGTGCTCAACAGAGCATGCTACTGTCCCAAAGAATGTCTGACAAGCAGTTTGTACAGGCATGCCCTTCCTTTAAAGACCAGGACTGAGCACTAGGAAATGTGATTTTTATTCCTGGCTTGTCTAAAGACTCATGTGATGACAGACAAGCCATTTAACCTCTCCCTGTGTGCTTTTCCTGCCTAAATAATACCAAAAAATATAAAAAAGTGATCATAGCTCTGTGACTCAGCTTTATCTAGAAAACAGAGGTTCGTGGGAGCAGTGGGCACAGAAGGCCAGTCCTTAGCCTTATTGCTGGAGAAAACACAGTGATTGATGCATTGTCTCCCTAAGTCACCAAAGTCTTTACAGTGTCCCAAACAGCTGGAGTTAGAAGACAACTAATAACTCTACTGTGGGCCATTATAGAGTTTCCAATCCCATTTCCTCCCAATAAATCTTTCTTAGGTCTGTAAGGGTCTAATGAACACTGTCAAACTGAGCTGTACGAGGTGAGCTACGAGCGGTGCAGCTGGACAAACTGGACCAAATGGCTTCCAGTAATGAGCACATTGGCCGTCAGGGGACAAGGTCTCCAGCCAAAGTTAGAAACTTCAGAGAAAGCCTGAGGTGAATGTTCAAGCCTGCCCCTGGGTAACATCAAACAACAAGAGCCAGAACTGCTAAGAAATGACATGTTTCTTTGGAGCCTCTTCTGAAAGGCCAAAAAGCTTGTGCAGCAGTGCGAACATGCATGTCATCACTTCCCTCTGGGAAGGCAGTGCCGCATTTTGTTGTTTTGTTTCAGGTTTTGCTGACTTCACTGCCTGGAATAATATGCCAGATGGAAGGTCTGATTTTATAGGATGAGAGCAGAGTGTGAAAGTTAACAGTGGAGACAAAGTACTGTGGCAGCCAAGGGAGATAACCCATGGGATGATGTTCAAAGGAGGACTCCAGGCTGCAAAGGAGGAAGAGCTGTCAGAATCTGTGGTAGAGGGGAATGCAGAGCATGCAGTGAAGACAGCAGGATGTCCGAGCACAACACAAGAACAAGCGCAATAAAATGAAGAAAAATCTCCCTCTGAAAGGACAGTGCCTTTCAGACTCAAGCACTTATGGTCTGCTTAAAAGAATATTCACATCCATTCAAGTAGCTGCAACTCTCTCCAGGACTGAGCACAGGTTCACTCATGAGGTGCCTCCAGCTGGGTCTGGGTGACCAGGCCAGCACCCAGAGCAGGCCTCAGCAGGAAGGTAAGAAAGGATTTTTCGGGTCTCTCCTCTACAATTAGCATTTCATAATCTTCTTAGCTAGAAGAAAAAGGTAGATGAATCTCTAACACTTTTTCATAATACAGTTAGTACAAGTGGTAAGTAAAAGCCCAGCCCTTTCAATAAGCAGTATACCAAAAAACCTCGTTGCAGTTCCAATCAAGAGGATCAGAGCACCTGCCAGTTAGGGCCATGCAATTATTGCATTCACATTTTATAGAGAGGGTGTTGTAAAGTAACATTACAGAGGAACAGGCATAGTACCAATATTTTTAAAAACTGAGTGTCAGAACTCAGAAATCCATACAATTTTCAAAGGTCATCAATAAGCAAAGCTCCAGATGCTCCTACACTCTGAAAATGCAGCTATCATCATGACTACCTGCCTACAAAAGGGCAGCACCTCCTAACCTCATCTAATTGCTCCCATGTCCCTTACAAATATTAACAACTGGAATGTCTACGGGACACTTGACTTCAAAGAGGCTGAGATAGTACATAGGACTCATTTAGTCTAAGTAAGAGGGAGGAAAGAAGTTACTTTTCAATTAAATGATAAGACAAACATTGTGAGGAATCGAGTCTTTTCCTTAAATTATAGTCCTAATTCAGTCATTACACATAATTATTAAATTTGCACAAAATGATTAGATAGGCTTTACTTACAGAAGAGAAATGAATGGAACTGCCAATGTTTGCATGTATCACTGTTTAAAATAAAGATCAAAAGTCCTCCTTGGGGTGCAAGCCTGTTTGTGGGGGCATGTGCACCAATATCCATTTCGGATGGCTCCATTTTTCAATACACTGAATAGCTAATGGAAGATACCATCGGTATTCACCTCAGAGCTTTTGATGTGTGCTATTCATGGACCATCGTGGGTGATGTAGTACATATATTTGTGTTTATTTAAAAAAAAACAAACAACAAAACACAACAAATGAGCAGACTTTGGATGAATAATTGAGTTATTTTCAACAGGGAAAATCAGCAACGCTGCAAGCAATGCAACAGCACAGTAAAATGCTCTGGACAGGACAGACTACAGGGAAATTTCCAGAACCGATCAAAGCTCTGACCTATCAATAAAAAGAGATAGTAAAAACATCTTCCACTATGTACTTGGCCACTAGGTCATATGCAGTAGCATATATATATATATTCCCCTAACTGGAAACTATTTGCTTCACTAGTGCTAACAACTGTCACATTTGAAAGGTGCAATCTGAAGCATGTCAGAAAGTTTATTTCTCAATTATCAGGAAAAATAAATCTACTTCAAAATTCAGTTTCTCCTCTTCTACCTCTACTCTGCTCAGTGTGATGTACTTAAATGTGAAATATGATGTACTTTAACAAGATTTTATAAAAGGAATAAAAAGAACAGCTGAAGGAGGATGCTTGCTGTGCAGAACAGCAAGCTTTCTAGGTCTTACAAAACCAGCCTCTTACATATTCACTGGTACACTTATCGTAAGCATTTATGGCTAGATAGAGGGAGGCTTCTAGGTACTTCCACAGATCTCAAAGCAAACATTAAGCGCTGCACAGCCCTCCCGTAAAGCAATGTTATTGCTGTTTACAGAGAAGCACAGAAGGTTGAAGTGGCAGAAGCTGTGCCAGGGGCTGCAGCCATGCTGGGGGCAGACAGTGCAGGAAGACTGACAGCCACTGCAGCTGGAAGCAGGGCTGTCTGGCCACCAGAGGAGGTGACCAGCCTGGCATTTTGAATCCCCAACACCAACGTGCACCGAATTAAGCAAACTAATTCACCAGCTGCAAAACTGCAGAGGTTGCTGAAAACCCTGAGTGATAATCCTTGTTTATTCAGCAAGGCCACTTAACTGGAATGGGTAATACACCAAGGCCTCACCACAATTAATTGACACATTAATTGACAAACCATTGCCTCTAGCTTGCTTGATGCCAGATGCTGACAGTCCTTGTAGACTCCCTGGTTGCCCACTACCCACAGACACATTCTGCTGCAGCTCACGGGCTGTCCTGGGGACACAAGCACTTTGCAGGAGGGTTCGCCAGAGAACCTGCTTGTGTCACTTAACTGTTTCAGCCTCTGTGCCACCAAATATCGCCCTCAGCCCAGGATTTCTGGAAAGGGAAAGCAGCAGGCTGCATTTGGAGCTCTGGGAAGGCAAAATGGAGGTTCTACAGCAGCTAGGGACCAAGGGAGAATATTAAACACTCCATGCCTAATCGAGCATCTTTTCAAATTAGCCTGACTGCCTTATTTGCTCTATTCAGACAGAACAAAGAGCTGAAATGTTACAAAGCATCTGCAGCACTGAGCCCCACAGGCACCCTCCCCCTCCTGCTGTGCTGGGCCATGGCTTTAATACTTGTGCAGAAAGAAAAGGTAGGCAGACTGGGGGTGAGAGCACCTCTCTGCCCATCTTTCCCCACACGGTGCTGGTAACATCCTTTGCCACATGCCAGTTTGCACAAGGACCACTCCCACCTAAACACCTTGTGGTGGCTACGATCCCTTATACGTAAAATTTTCAATTCAAAAAAATAAGGCTTCTCTTTTTAATCAGGAACTAGTCCAAAGTATCTCACCAGATAAACGACCTCTAATTATTTTAAGGCAAAAAAGCCACATTTTCAAATCAAAATGGGAGCAAATGTGTTGAAGGCACAGGGGTGGTCTGCAGAAATCCATAGCTCATGATGTATATAGAGGGCCAGAGGCTGGAACGATCTCATAAGCCCTTTGCAGGTGTAGATTAATAATTTTATAAAACATTTTTCCTCCAACACCTCACCACTCCAACCTCCATCCATGCTCCTCACCCGCCACAGTCAATGTACGCCTGCACCCAAACCAAACCACAGAAACTGCTGATCAAAAAGAATGCATGAACAGCACTTCCCATCTCTGTGCCTGTTCCTGCCAGCCCCAGCTGGGTCACCAAAACATCGGCACTGGAACTTTCAGGTATCCAGTGTAAACTGGAGCCAGAGCTTTCCACAGAGCAGCCATAAGAACTTTTTTTGCAAACAGGGCAGAAAAGTGTAATGAGTTCAGAGCAAGCACTGTTTAATTAGGGCAGTATGAGCCATTGTAGCTTCTTCAAAAGCCCGATCATTCCAAAAGTCCCCTGCAGAGCAGCTGGGCTTGCCACAGACATCCTCTCACCTGCAGAATGTTTTGCAATAAGAAGGGAAAAAACTCTTCTGTTTCTCTTTGTGCGTGTTTCCAGTAGCATATTGTGGCAGAAAGGCCCAAGGAGAAAGGAAGGAAAGACTCCTTTGGAATACCAGACCAAATTTGGAAAGAGAACAGTGATTTTCAAATCAGAGCAGCCTTTTGCCCACCTAAATATAACCTAAAAAGCAGCTCATTAGCCTCTGCTATTGACTTGATACCGAAAGCCATGAATTTCAGCAGCGAGGAGAAAAATAGCATTAGCACCAGTGATCAAATCATTATAGGATGTGACCTCAAATTTTGGTTCATCTGAGATCTAAAGAAACCCATTTAAGAAATGCCTGCTGGGTAAGCCCACCAAGAGACACACAGAGGGTAAGGCAAGGTGTGACTCTGATGTGCTTCTCCATTACCTGCACCACTGCTCCCTCCCCACACCAACACGCTCCAAACTTCCCTCCTCTTCCAGCTTACCACCTTCCCTGTACTCCTTTGCAAACTTTTTTGCTTTAATTTGCTTGAATGAAACAACCCCCACTCTTGCTGCAAAGGACTGTGAATGTCTGCCTAGTTTAGAAAAGCTAATGTTGATTTAGAAACATCAGGTGCATAAGGCAGAGCTGTTTGTTTACATCCTGCACGCTGCTTGTTACTCATCTTAACAGCATCCCACATTGCTGCCTGCACTGCAACAGCCTCCAAATCTTCACGGTGTATTGATTCTTTATCTTAAAAGTTGTCATGTGCTTTCTCTAACTGTTAGATTAATAATTTAAGATCTGACACTGATCAGTTCACAGCTTTTGTTCTTTCACCTGAAAAAAAGCTGCTGCACAAGAGCTGCCACGCAAGAGCTGCCATGGTTTACTTACAACAAAAGCAGTTAGTTTTAGTTTTCCCCTTAAAAAAAATAGAATAAATATCTAACATAAAACGATAATGGAAAAGTACACATTTTGAAAGATAAAGTTTTGGTGAATGCTGTTAGCTGATGCGTTCAGAAACACTCTTTCAAAGTTTGGAAACGTGATTCATGAAGCAACTCTAGCAAGATGTCTTCTGCTGAAGAGTCTTTGAGCTCACCAGACACCCAATGTCTCAGCTTTCTGGGTTTGCAGTAACAGTTGTCTGTCTACTCAGAGGAACATGGTGAGGACTAAAATGACTTATTTTGGAGTGGTTATTTATATGAAATGAAAATTTCAAATTTAGAAACAGATAAAACAGATGACCGTACAGCCTAAGCAGTGTTTTCAAGAAATAAAGGCTTTGACAGTTTCACATCATGAAGGATATGCTAAGGAGGATTCTCAATCTTATTTCAAGTTAATCTAAGGTATAATTTCCAGAGAAGAATCCCAGTTTGAAATAGCATGCAGCATTAAATCTTGGGAAATCTGATATGGTAAAGTTAAGATAATAGTTAGTAACATATAAAGTAACATAAAGTAAACGGTTGTTTTTGGTACAATATGAAATTTTGCATGTGTAAGATTGCTCTGTAATCTTAGTAGACAGAGAAACATCCAGATAAAATAATCTCATCCTCTCCTGTTTGTCTACCGTTCCCCTGTGTCTGAAGTTCTTCTAGGCTCTTTCTCACTTTCTCATAAAGCAAGGGAGAGTGAAAATGTAGCAGAATGCATTTCCAAAAAAGAAAATCCTGTAATAGTTTTGAAACCTCTGTTATTCACATCAATTTATCCCCTCAGCAGTACGACAGCATTCAGCTCCTACTGATCTGACCTACAGTCTTCCCCTCTTCTCAATGGGTAGCTCTTCAGTGTTTGAATAAAAGGCCTCCTGAAACTGATTTATCCTGCACTGCCTTCTGTTTGGTTAGTTATGGTGCCATTCAGTTGGTTACAAGAAATACCTCAAGCTGCTTCTATAATTCAAACATGCACAAGACTCTCACAAGAGACTGTGTTGCCAAACCCATCAATGTATTAGTTACAGCAACAAGTCCCAGCAGCTTTTGCAAGAACCAAATCATATTGCAGGTCATGAAGACTGGTTCAGACTCCTCACAGGCCTCACGATATTATCACTTGATGTGGAGCTATAAATCAGTTTGAGCAGTCTCTGTATGTTCAAAGCTGTAAGACAGATAAGTAAGGGTGACTGAGTGCACAAGGCAGCAACAAACAGCCCTTCTTTAGCTCATCGACCTTCCTAGATACTCTTGCCTCAAAGTACTCAGCCCAAATCCAGTATTCTGAGATGAACCCTCCCTTGCTCACCACCTAAAATCATCTGCCTCCAAGCTGCCATCACTGCCATGAGCACACCCCCCATGCACTGATTAGCTCTGCAAATGTCAGAGTTAATTCCCACACATAAAACACAGATTGAAGGAAGTCCGAGGAGAGCTCCCTGGAGATCCAGGTTCACTCCTGAGACCAGTGCTTCAGCTTTCACATCTGACTTCTACGAAACAGCCTCTGTTCATGGGTGTCTCCTGCTCCTGACACAGTTCTATCACATGCTAGAGGAACTAAGACTTTAACGGTATGCAGATAGCGTTCATGTTTGTTTCCCATTTTTGCCCCTTGTGAAAAATCGCTCAGACAGCAACACCACCAAAGGCTGTATGAAAAGGTGCTCTTTCCTCTCCTCAGCAAATTGCCAGAGGCTTTTAGAAGAGCAAGCACAAAAGGAAATAGGTTCTCCTGACATTGCATCCCTCAGATTCTGCTGTGCTGAAGAAGGAGGTCAATACAGGACCTTTTCCCTCCAGCACTTGGCTGGAAGCTGGGAGAGTGTTGGACAGAAATTATCACAGAACATGTAATATTGTGTGCCTTGTTTTTATACTCTCCCACAGACATTCACTTTTGGATGCTGTTGGAGAACAGAAACATGTTCTGAGTCATTATGGCCACTCACGTTCATCTTCTGGCAGGCAGCTGCCATCAACTTCTCTCCTCTTTGAGGAAAGCCTGATGCAATTCCTCAGCTTAAGCAGGAAGCACAAATGGGAGCGCTGCAACTCTCCTTGTCTCGACCTGGGCCAGTGAAATGACAAACACCGATCCTGACTTTTATAGTAAACTGTGACAGGAACATTACAACACGAGGTGTGTAAGAGCCTGTGGCTGAAAACAGACAATGAATTCAGCATTGCAGGAGCGATTGGGAGCATCTTCCATTCCAATCAGCTCAGCGTGGGACACTGTACCATTTGTCATGTTGAAGGAAACACAATGCTCCTGTAACTAGGCAGGCAGCACTTCCTCATTCCCTTAGCCTCAAAGCAACAGAGATCTTTGCTATTTAATGGAGATAGGAAGCAGAGAGCTGGAGAGCATCTTAAGGTGGGTGGTCTTGTTTGAGCTGTTCTCATTAAGCTGTATAAATACTCAGTCTGGCCAACCACTGTTTTCATGGCTATACCAACTGGTCACAAAAATTAACATACAAAAGCAAACCAAAAGAAGTTCTTTCCTGTCTGTGTAGGAATGCAAACTAATAGATAACCCACAAATGCATGAAATAATATCCCTCTAAGTCTCCTATCATAAGCATCTGTATCTACATGTGCTGACAAATACATTTCTCCACAAACAGCTGCACATTCACATGAACTTACAGAAAATCACCCAACCCTATACTGACAGGTTTACTCTCACATTTGCACAAAACTTCACTTCCACATAGTATCACAGACTCCGACTCACCAATTTACACAAGCAGTGATGTGGGCATGCCCTCAAACACTAATTCTGCCACTTTCCCTTCTCTTTTTCCTCACCAAACAAGCAGAGGCACAGTTGCAGGCATTTACAATTCCCATGTGCATCTCTAAAGACCCTTCTGAGCTACAGCTACTGTGCAAATTTCAGCCATGCTGTGTTTGTCCTGAAATGAACTAAAAGGCAGTGCCAAACCCTGAGAAAGCAATGAGCATAGCTGTTAAAAAGATATTCAAATACATGTATTCTCTTATAATCATAGTCATTCCTAGTTAAATCAAAAAGGACAGAAATTTGCAGAAGAACCAATGCTAAGTAAGAACCTTGTTAAAACAGTGATGACAACACACTGGCTTGCAGGAGAGCTCTTGGGTTGGAAGGAATCTGCAAGAACATTGCTCAGGATTCAGTTTTAGACCACATCTCACTTTAAATACTCATATTAATCTGACTAGGCACAGGACAGGAATATGCTAAAGTCATTTACTGGCATTCAGGTAGGAGATTCTGTTAATAAAAAGGAGGATCAGAATATCCCAAGGATGGGTTGGATCATCTTTAGGACTGGGTAAACAGAAATAGTATGCGATGTAATACTGTGCTTGTTTCTGACAACGCAATGCCGTATCCACATCCCTCCTTACAGATCCTCTCAGCAGCAACAACAGCTCTCCAGACAAGCCTGGCAGGCTGCATCCCCTCCACAGCCACTGTCCTCTAGGCACTAAAGTGCTCCTTGGTCATCAGCGAGGATGGCTGCCATTGGAGTATCTCCAGGCTTTCCAACATCCTAAAACTGGCAGTTTCTGTGGCAACTTCACCCCAAACCTCTAGCTTTGTCTTGCCTTCATAGCTGAAAACATAACTATGCTGAAGAAGAAATAAAAGCCAAGCAAGTTTCCCTCTGCGCAGAAATCACATTAATGTACCACAGTGAACCTGGATTATATTAAGGACGGAGAAGCCCAGGATAGTTCCCCAGTTATGCTGGATGATCCCCAAATCATGAAAACTCCCATGTCCATGACTTTGTTTCTACACTGTCCCTGCAGATCAGGATGCCAGAGCCCATGGCTTTTGACCAGGTAATCGGGTGTCCACCCCAGAGCAGGCAAAGTGACAGGGGCCTGCTGAGTGAACTGGAGAGCCTGGTAACACAGAGCGACAGAAGGACCAGGGGACCTCAATGCTGCAGGCTGCTGGCAAGTCTTGGACTGGGGAACCCACAGATAGCCACAACAATCCTTCGGGAACCACCTCAACCCAACCAGGTATGGCATAGCCTCAAGGAGACAACCCAGCATCGAGGGCACTGCACAAAACATAGTTATCTTGTGTGTCTACACACCACTGAATTCAAACCCTCCCATTCCAAGAGCAGGCACCATGAGCTGCTGTCACCATGTTATACCTGGGGAAACTGAAGCAATGGTTCAATAAGTGATCAGCAAAAAAAAAAAAGGCACCAGGGCAGAAACAGCCCCTTCTCTTGCTCTGACCACCCCCAGCACTGCTTGAGTCAGAAATCTCTCTTCAACCAATGATTTATCATACAGCAGCTCCCAATAATTTCTCTGCTATCTGGTCCATATTTATTTTTTGCCCACACCTCCTCATTAGCACGTCCGTGCTTGTTCCTGTGCCTCATTCCCATGGCCTGTGTCTGAAGACCTTCCCTTCTTACTTCTGTGTGCCATCCACAGCCAAAGCTACTCCTGCTCCTCGAAGCAGCTCCAAGCAGCATCCTCCACGCAGTCCTGCACCAAGCTGGTTCTCACCAGCATCAGGATTCAAATATAACAGAATGGAAAAAGGCATCCCTGGAACCACAGAGACAGTCCTCATTTCATATCCTAACACAGGGCCTGAGAGAAATTAATTTGGAAGGGAGTAGGCACAAAGGCAAAAAATCCATGAGTCTTCCATTTGATTACATTTCAGAGACAAGGTTTGTTTGTTTTTTTTTACTTCCCCTGTATCTCAAATATATAGAAGAATAAAAAGGATAATCTGGAGCTAGGAACTATTTGAAAACCAAAGGAACTTCAAAAGAAATTAAAATGAGTTAAATATTTATACAGTGCAGTTCTAATTAAACTAATAGGGCTGCAGATGTGCTGGGGAGATCAGCAAACTACCTCCTTCACCTTAACCCTCTTATTCTGTTATTAATGCAAAATTTTTAGCTAATTACTGACACAACTGAAGCTACCTTTAAAAAGAAAACGGCCAATCAGAACCAAAAATAATCGAAACAAATAGAAATAATAATACCTTGCAAAGAAAAGAAGAATTTGAATCCTCCTTCTCAGCACAGGTGTCATGCAGTAAATATTTAAGAGCAGCACACATCTTTCCATATAAAGCCCTCAAGTTCCTACTCTCCCTGGGAATTCCTGAAACAGGATCACTGAGCAGTCGCTGATAAACCAGATATACAGTTACATTCACCATGTGTAACCAGACTCTCTCTCAACCATCCTGCCAAACAATCAGTGTTATCACCAAGTGGGAGCGACAGATCAGGACAGCTCTGCGTGTCAAACCCTTGCTCTTCACCTCTCTGCCATCTACTAGAAACTGCAGCTCTGAGTTAGGCACTAACCCTTTCATGGATGTACAGAGTTGTGTGTGAATGAGTGAATCTGCTGCATTTAGACATTAACAGATTCCTCCCCCTGAGGAGAAAACCACATTCCTAAGTCCTGCCCAGTGAGTATACCAAACCCTAACCCGCATATCCACGTTTATGCTTGTATGTTTGCTTGCTCCTGCTTTGCTCTCAAACATCATGACTATTTAATTACTTCAAGCAGAGAAGAGAGTCTCCAGAAACAGGCAGAAAGAGTTACACCTTCCACTGCAAAATTATCTGCTGGCTACAGCAGTCTGAGAAATGCTACACAACCAGTGGCTCCCATAGGCAGGATGTGTGCTGCAGCCACCAGGACGCCAGACAAAACAAGGGTGGCTCCTATCATTTCCATGAGCAGGCTGGTACTGTACTCCTGAGAACAATCAGTGCCCAGGTTATGGATCCCAACAGACAGAAGCTACACACTGGCACTGAGCAGCACTGTCAAGAGAAACAGCCCTGCACAGAGTTTTAGGCACTTCAGGAAGCAGAAAACAGCAGCCTAATGACCTCCAACATAAGACACCAGTGGGGAAAAATAAAAATGAAAGGACTTGGAAGATCTGTTGAGGATTTGGGCACCTGAGAAGCAGTTAGATGGCACCAGGTCACGTAATTTTCTTTTGTGGATATAGTTCAAAGTCTTGTTTGCTGATGTTTATCACAAAGCTCCCAAGTAATTTTATATGGCTTCACAGGAATTCCAGGATGTATCTCCAAGCACAGGCGTGCACATACCCAAGATTCTAGATACCCCTTTAGAAGGGTAACCTCTCAACCGTGGGGTTGAGAGAAGAACAACAAAAGTTGTTCCTTGATACAGCATTACAGGGAATTCCCAGAACAGACCTGCGTGTAAGGCTAACCTGCAATGGAAATTCTCTCTCCTTATCCCCAGCTGAGATTAAATGAAGTTATATGCTCAAATTCATATATACAGTTACAAGCAAAACCAGAAACACAGATAATACCTTTCAACCCCTATTCTGGCCATCAGAGACAAACTCTTCTTGCATCTTCCTGCCTCCCTGTTTCTGACCTAAAATACCTAAGTGCATCTTGAGTGCAGAAAGTATCTGGATCACCTACTTGCCATGGATATTGATGTGCCACAAGTAACACAACTCCTAATTCAAGAAGATACAAAAGGGTTTAATTCAAGAAGATACAAAACTACCCTGTAGAGAGAAGAGGAGAAACAAGAAAGCCTTGCAAATTTTTATTTACAATACCAATTACCTCAGATCTTCCCGTTCCAGTTCCCCCTCTAGAGCCTGCCACTATTTCCATGGCTCTAGCAAATAATGCACTACATCAGATCTCAAAAGGCCACTTGGATCCCACCATAGGCCTCTGTGCTGTACCGAGAAGAAATTCTCTGTTATCAACATCCTCAAAAAGAGAACCAAGATGCACAAAGGATACAAAAGACAACAGAAGGACTTCAAGCACAAGTAGTAAGAATATTGAGGGGAAAAGATTCAGAGACAAGAACAAAGTTCAGCATTTCCACCATACATGGATCAGGAAGCAAAAGTTAGTCTTTTTATCAGCTCCAAACTAAAGTAGCTACACTCCACTCTCCACAAAGTGTAACTAGCACTGGTTACCAAAGCCTTCTTGCATTGTCCATAAGACCTAAAAGGCCCAGAATACCACGTACTCCTTGGAAAAATACCAAACAGTGTAAGCATTGATAAGAGAAGGAACAAAAAAAGAAATGGATCCATGAGAAAATGAAATGAGGAAAAGCCCTCAAGCATAATTTGAAGAAAGTAGAGGCCAAAGGTAGGAAGAGAAAAACAAATCTCTGGAGACACTTTACGACAGGACAGCTGGGTAAGACTGCTTTTCTGCCTTGCTCATAAAGGCTCCCAGCCCATCTCTCTGCTGATGCCTCCCTTTTTGCTTTGACTGCTTCTTTTTGCCACAGATCTTGTTTTCCTTCTTGGCATCGTTGTGGGCTTTTTCCCCCTTTCTCCCTCAGAGCAACTGTCACATTTGCTCAGGTCTCATGAACTGCTGTGCTGCGGGTGCGTGTGATTAATTATACCGTTAGCCTTCATTAAGTCAGTGCATTGGCACTCCGGCAGAGAGGCAGTGGGACCAGAAGGAGAAGCTATTGAGAGCCAGCAGGATCTGTGTCCCACAGTTTGTGTGGTTTTTGGGCATGTGAGGTTTTGTCCTCAAAAAGAGCAATATCTGAGTGGGTTTTTTATGCATTGACAAACCTTCTGCCTCACTGCATGCAAGGCTCAGTAATAAAAAAACCCACCAAACAAAAACAAACAAACAAACAAAAAACCAACAACAAAAACCATCAGGTCCTGGAACATTTTACTACCCCAGATATCTTGCTGCTGTTGCCTATTTGGTTTTGTGCAGTGGAAATGGAATAAGATGAGTGTACTGATCATGGCTTTTGTCCTTTAAAGAGATAAACCAGAATTCCCACACGGGGCAGTCTGCTTTCCTTTAGGATCACCAAATACAGCTAAAATGTTTCTGTTCCTCCCTGAAACTGTGTTTGGTCTTTCAACAGCCCAGGGAAGAGAGCGTTATGAGAGGCAAAAGAGACTCCATTTTGTTAGTTGCATGGCATTAGCTTCTCCCACACAAAAGCACGGGACATGTTCTCCAGTGCTCAAAGATCAAAGAGAAAACTCTGTTTCTATTCAAATTGCACTTATTCATCTCAACTGAGCTTAACCAATATCTGAGACTGAGTTTTCAATACTTTATAAGATATAATTGTGGCCTAAAATCTTCATAATTCTGCAAATAACTCTTCAATCTGCACTACTGAAAAGAATACAGTTCCTAAAAAGTTGTGACATGTCCCTGTTTTCTTTGGGAGGGTTCGCTACAGATGTTGTTGGAATTTCTTCTCAAAAGCTCTCCAGCTCAAAACACAGTTCACTTTTTGACATGATGATATTGTGTTTTACTAGTCACTGATGAACACTCTCTGCAAGAGAATTTGAATTTAGGAAATAGGGTAGTTTGACCACTCTAGTCATATCATGTGGTTTAATAAACAGAGAAGCCTAAAACAAACCTATTTTCTCCAAATTTTATTTTTGTTTTAGTCACCACTGAAAAAAAAAATCCCAAATGAACACACTTACAGCTCATTCTTTGCAATTTCCAATCTCAAAAATTTGGTTTACCAGAAATGTAAATTTTGCTATATAGCAGAGAACTGGAGGTGTCACAGTTCCCATTGCCAGCTACACCAAACCTAGATGACTGAAGGATGTAGCCAAATCATGGCTGAAATTACTTCAGACTAGCCTCAAGGACCCCAGAATAAGCAGAATCCATTGACCCCATTTGAGCAAGAGGATACCAAAATGTCTTTCTGGGGAAGGGGCAAAAGTGACTCAACATGGGGAGCTTTGACAGATTGTTTGAGAGACAGAGAGATCAGATAAAAGTCCAATAGAGCAGATGCTGTAAGAGGATTAGAGCAAGCGGATTAGAAGCCTTGAGAATACAAAGATCATCAGACTCACGATTCCTCTTTAAACATAATCAGGAACAAGTATCCCAACTTCCCCTGCCCACTAACAATACTCCACGTCCTTATTTGCTCTCTCCCTTCTCTTCTCCTTCCCAATCTCCCTCTCAATCATTTCGTGTTCCTAAGAGGTTATTAACATCCCGTGATGGACCTGCATGAAGTCAAGTAGAAGTTTCTAGAAATGTGGCAGGATCTTCTTAGGCTAGAAGAAGCAGGAAGACTCTGAAGCTGGCCAAGGACATACCAAAAACCTCAGGTCCTGATAAAAGCTGTTCTTAGGTGGGTGTCAAGCAGGAATGCCAGATACCAGGGAGAATGCAGGTCCCAAATGGATGAGGCCAAGAACAGAACTGCTTTTCCAAACATGCTGCTGCCCAAAAACCACCTGTTTGTTACACTACCTTCGCCTCTCTTTCAAGTAATTTAGCTGTGGCTGAAGAGCCCACCAGCGTCCACTGAATAACCTTCATCAAGTTATACAATACCGCTCTTTACTCCCCAACTTTGAATCCGTCCAGTTTGGGCTGTACTGAAAGCATTCATCCACAGGATTTTTCCAATTATCTTCTAAGTGGGTTTACAGATCTAAGTGTTGGGAAAAGATCACTATGTACAGAGGAGCAGCACTAGGAAGCTATGAAATGTATCCACAAAGTATGCATGTTTGACATTTGCTTAACTTGTCAATGTAAACCCACAGGCACCCAAAATCACAGCATGAAATGTTACACTATTCACAGGACCAGCCACACTATGGAAAGCAAGAGTTTAAGTAAACAACTGTGCATATGCTATAGGCTGAAATAAATGATCTTTTGCAAACAATTATGAATCAACTCATAACAGACGAAGTTTGTATGTAATTCATGTGCTGTAAAAACATCTGACTTAATAAAATAATTTGAAGCGCTATATAACAATCCATCCAATTCCACTCCAAGTAAATCACGTCATCATCAGTTTCACAGGGCCCACAAAAAAAACCCAAACAGTCTAGAAGCACTCCTTGTTGAAATAAATCATGAAGTCAACCTACACCGACTCTGTGAACATAAATATGCACATGCACGTGGATGGCAAAGCACCTCTAGCGAATGTCACAGGTGGCAAACTTCCTACATACTAAGCCATAGGCTCTGGAATGGGAGGTTTCCATCCTCTAGAGATCACTTGCATTTTGACACACCACACTTCAGAGGCTGTTGCCTCTGAACTCCTTCTGGCCTCTCCTTATGCTTTCCAAACTGTTCTGCAGTTCAGGTCGCACAGAGTCCTCCTCATGGCTCCAGACCACTGTCTATCAACCTTCTCTCCTAAAGCCTGGTTTTTCTGTGATTTGTGTTTGTAAGCAAATATAAGTAGATCTTGTAATACCACGTTCAGTGGAAGTCATAGACCACCACCCACCCTTTCTTCTGCGGAGAACTTCAGTGTCAAATGAGAAAAGTGGTAAAACACCCATCAGAAGGTTTCTGCAATAAGCAGCTGTGGCCCAAGCCCATCCCTTATCAGAAGGAGTTCAACTGTTTACCACAATGATTGAAAATATACATATGTCACCTCAGCTTTGCATATCATCTCTGCTAACTCACCTCTTCACTACAGCTCCTGATGTTTGGCCTTCATCCACCGAACAAAGAATAACCAGGTACCATGGGTTTCCCCAGTCAGCCCCACTGGCTTGTTGGGTTTTCTTTTCAGTCCCAGCAGCAGGGTTGTGTGGCTGCATGCCTGCAAACCCTGGCTAGCTTCCCCCTCCAATCCCTCATGCCAGCCTTCAGTGAATTTGCCATGACAGGCTTGTCACCTGGCTGGGGGCAGGAGAAATCCTGGCCATGACAAACAGAGCCCTCAGCCAGACACATACCTCCAACATGCTGAGAAAGGAGAAGACCCAACGCCTGCTACTGGTGTAGGTGTCCCCTCCCCAAGATGACCCAAGTTTCCTTGCTAGCCGTGACACTGCCACACACATCAGAAACATCCACACAGCACTCCAAGGGCTAGATAAAACAGCAGTGTTGCTACCACAAATCGGAGGCTGACAACAGAGAAGATTCCTCTGCTCTAACTCTTACGACAGTTGAATGGAGAGGATTCAAGCAGCCACTGCAGCCTTGTCCCAGTCTCTCATTCTGATGAAAAAAGTACAAAACAGGGAAATAAGGAGAAACTAAGATAAAAGCAAATCAACTAGAATCCGACAGAGCAGCAAAATCAGCTGGATGCAGAAGTAAATCCAGCTGTTATGTAGGGTGTAGCGGGTTTCAGCCTGTTTTGGGGGTTTATGAGTAATTGCATCCATCAAACCAAGTTTTAAACCTACCACATTGGGATAAAAAAGAGTTCCCTCTAACTACCCAAGAAGTTATTCCTTCTGATGCAAAAATATAAATGAGATGATCTTTCATTAAGAATGAGATCTGTGTTCAAGCCAGAGGCAGAGAGCAAAGTTTTACGAGGCGGGAATACCATGATGCCCTCAACGTAAAACTGCAATAGTCAATGTAAGCAGAATTTCTGAAGATATGTCTTGCTAGGGCAGCTGATGAGGGACCAATTAGAGAAAAGTAAATGAGATCAGCAGAGCAAAAGGCCATTTCGTTTTGAACTTAGAACTCTGGAAATGCTTTGCCAATGTACCCAAACCTGACCCACTGTTCAAGCCTTTGATAATTAAGCTGTCCCCTACATCCCTCAATCTTCAACTTAAACATCTCTGCTAGTAGAGCAGTTCAGACACCTGAAACATCCACCAACTGCTGAACTACACAGTGATGTGTAAAACATTGCAAGTGCCAGCTTGCATTTAAGGAACTAATATTTGACCTGTGAAGGCCAGCACCTCAGAGATGAAGTAGTGCATTATCTTATCTACATCTCTGCTGATAATCTGCTTTATATCCTCCAGGAAGCTTTTCTTTTTCTGGATGCAGTAGGAAATAAAATAAAAATTTTAAAAATTTTAAAAAGAAATTAAAAGAAAAAAGAAAATAGAGAATAGAGAAGGTAAAAGGAAAAATAAAATAAAAAAGAACAATGTATTTAACAGAGGGGTATCACTCCTGAACTTAACTAATGTAGAAGAGAGAATAAGACAAACAATAAGAACTGGCAAACAATAAGAACATTATCTCCAATGACCTGCCATGATGATGGGGAAGAAAGGATCCCTGAGACCCATCTGAACTCATCTGCTTTTAACCACTGTGGAAGGAGCGGTGCTGACAGACTCCCATCTGCTGGTAGATCAGATACCACAAAATACACATTGAAAAAAAACCCACATTATTAGAAGGAAGTTATGTATGTGGATCTGTGTACACAGAACTCATCTGAGGCTGGCAAGCGCGCCAGGGATTCCCCAGGACATTCTCATCCATCCCCAGTACTTTTACTTTGCAGTTGTCAGACGAGGGGCTTATTTACAGCTCTTGGGGAGCACTTCAATGAACAGCTCTAAATAACTCAGTGAACCATAAACCATTCTCCTGAAGCCAGACCCCCAGAATCTATCCTGAAACCTAGTCCATAACAATAACTGAACTTTCCTACAAAATTGTTTTGTTGTTCCATTACTCACAGGGGAGTGAAACGGTTGCAACTTTATCACCCTGTTGCTAAACTGTCCTTCCATAAGCAGTTCTTATCTACAGACTTTCTCCACCTTCAGTAGTTAAGTCTCTTAGTACCCTGCAGCCTTCACTCACATCAGTCAGGTTAATAAAGCCCTTCCCAGTACAGCCCCAAGCCTTGTTTGATAGCTCCCTCTGAGGCACGATGCACATATAAACTCCAAAGACTTTCCAGGGGAGACCATGATGGGAGATAGGCTTGCAGAGAGTGAAGGATTCTTTATTGCCCTGTTAAAGACAGAAATCTGTGGTTGCAATTTACTGAACAGTAAGACATGCAAGAAATAAAATTTGTCCAAACACAACAAACAGCAAATGACCCAATTTGGGCACCTATCAAGGGGAAAAAAGTACTTCAGCTCAACAGCTGTCACGGCAGGACAGGAGTTATCACTGATGAAAAGCAACCAGATCCTAATAAAAAAATACTTCCTATGCAGAGGGAACAGAAGACAGAGAAGGACATAATAAGCACATAGGGACAAGTATTCCTTTGGCATGGGCAAAGACAGATCTGTAACAGGCTGCAAATCACATTTGGTAATTGTGTATGAGAACAGGATCTTACAAACTCAAACCTTTGACAAAATCCCAAGCAGATCCCACGATCTGTTATCACTGTGCTCGGTAGTTTGCACTGAACTGAAGCAGCAGAACTCAATCTATAGGGCACAGAACAGTAAAACAGGAACTCAAGGCTGTTCCTGTAGATCTGCTGGAATATTCTGGCTAAGCCAATTCCTCTCCTCATGCCTGGGTTTCACTGTATGGAGAGCAGGCTCACAACACATTTTTAGGAAGCATTTTCTATCATAGGAAAGTAAGTTTCTTATTCGTTAGAGAGCTAAGAAGTATGACACTTCCAGGTTTTCATATCACATGAAGCATTATTCAGCCTTTTCATTATCTAGTTTGTGAGCAGCAAAAGCAGAATAAGTGCAGCAAACACTTGACTTGCCCCCTCTGTACAGGAGGACAAAAAAAAAACCACCTTGCATTTATGAAAATTCTCTCTTGAGCAAAACGATCTAGCATCTCTCCTGAGATTTTGTCATTGTGTGGTAGGGTCACCTGGCAACAGTCAGAGAAAGCAGGAGCTGAGCTTTTTCACGAGCCATGGCTCGGCATGGTTGTGCCTCGGGGGAAGCACTGGAGGGGCCAGGCAGCTGAGAACAAACCTGGTCTTATCCGGGAGGGGGCACTGGTAACACACATTAGCCAAATCTCCAGGCTGCGAAGCACCAAAATGACAGAAAACTAATATTAAATGAAAATAAAAAAGTGTATTGTCTTGATGTTCTAGCAGTTTGATGATTTGTAAAACAAAACACTGCATTCTCCTAAACTGATACAGGTAAGCTTGCACTTCTGTAGAACCAAGCACATTCCCTAGCAAGGGATCTGTAAAAGCTACCAGGTACCAGTATTCGGCCAGCAGTGAGCGGACAGAGCAGTTCACTAAACATAGATGTCACGGATGCTGCCCACTGAGGCTCTCCAACAAACTCTGTGCAGGCTCCTTGCCCAGACAGCAGCACGCAGTGATGCGAAACTCTTCCATACCACCTTCTGTTCCCAAGCCAAACAGCCTGGAGAAGACATCGCTCCGACTACTGAGACCCTTAAAACTGAAACTTGGGAAAAAGAAACCTGGACACAGCAAGTGCATTCACAGAGGGACCGTGATGAGATCTCACCCTGTAGAGCAATGTATCTCAGTGTGTTTTCACCCAATACACTGAGCCTCTGGGTTTTTCCCTGGACTCCTCCCCATGTTCCTCATCTCTCACAGCTATGGGCTGTGACAAAGCAAATTAAGACATGAGGCCCAGGGAACATCTACAAGGCAAGCTTCTAAGAGAAAATACCAAACGTGCATGTTTGCAAAAACGTGTGTCCTAGAATTTTGGGAATACAGACTTCTACCAGCCAGTTGTTAATCTTGGACACCTTTCTAGGTTGAACTCTGTGGAGTTTATGCTCCCTGTATCTCCTTCCTTTCTTTTCTTGATGCCTGAGGCCCCCCAGGCCAGAATAATTTTGTTGCCTCCACTGCAGACTGGAACATTTGGGTTTGGCATGCATGCAAAAATGGCTCAATTCAGTGCTAGATTGTGGGGGGGGGAAAATATCAGATTTTACACTAGGCTAGTGGTGACTTAGAAGTGGTCATCCAAGCAATTCAAGTTTAAACTACATAAGCCCAGTGCTAGTTCTTCCAAGAGACTGCAACAGCTCATTCTAAAGTACCTGACGAGGTCCCAAAAGCAAGGCTGCTGCAGAAGATAACAGGAGACTCATCAGTTTGCACTGCTCTCAGCAGCTCTCAAACTTGGCCACAGAGGACCTGTTTCATCCCGAGCCTCTGACTCAGCCCCAGCAGCCTCACTTGCCAAATCTTGCACTACCCAGCTCCAAGTTTCTCTCCTCGCTGCACAGGAGAATGCTACCCTTGAGAATAAGCACAACTCCTCATATGCAGCCTCAGCTACCAACGCTCAGGAAACGTTTTGGTTGTATAGCAGCAAACATGCTGCCATTCAGGAGCTCAAATCTGGATACCCTGGCCAGTCACCCTGCCTGTCACAGGTAGGGATGGCTTCTCCCTGCTCTGTCAGCCCAAGGCCCCAGAGAGGAGGGAAAACAGATGATGCGTTATCTGTCAACAACCTCAGGCTTGTAACACAGGTGGGCAGTCTTGATTTCCTCCAGTAGAGGGCAATACTAACATAGGAAAGAAAAAGTAAATCCCAGTATTTCTTGCACTAAAACAAACAAGCAAAGGAATTAAAGACCCTGATCTTGCAGCACTGAACACAGAACAAAGCACTTGGATAGTACATGTGTTCATTCCAGCAAAAATGCTTCTTCAGTCTGGCCCCGTTTAGTGGAAGGCTGCCCTGCACAAAAATTTCAGATGTTTCAGGTAAGGTTTTTTACTGTTCTGATTAAAACTGACAAGAGATGGTCTGTGTTGGTCACAGCAGAAATACAAACAAACCTTTTTTTGTTGTTCATTAATAAAGAAACTTTCCATTCCACACGACCCTAGTCTGCATATATGATAAGGCCCAAAAGATCAATGCTTCATCATTCTCCCTAAACTAGCCTGTTTGATAAAGACCATTTCTTACAGACAAAGAGAGAAAATGTACCAGCATTCAACTGTATTTGTAATGGAAATGCCTCATGCTTGTTAGGACCTGAAATTAACTTCCTATGACCAAAGCTGCCACACATATACTCATTACACATTTCTAAAATCTGTGACAGTACTGTCCCAAATTGTGCTCTGATAGCATCTTTCCGCAATAAGTTTCAGAAATTAACTCCATGTAATTTTTTTTAAATATTTTTCCCTCTTTTATAAATAAAAATCTCTGCTTCTATAACTTTTCCATCCCATGACTGCAAAATAATTTAGAAACGTAAGTGAGTGAAGTGTCACAATCTTTCCTTAAACTCAAGCAAACATCCTTCCTTCGAGACTGGGAAGTTGAGGCACATGACGTGACAGTGGGTCTCCCCTAGGTCATATATATCTGCAGCGGAACAAAATAAGAACCTTTTCTCTAGCTCCGGTCTTGTATTTTAAACATTTACCCACAATGCTAATCCTGCTTACTGGCACAAGATACTTTTCTTTCTTCTCTGAAGTCATCTATTGTCCTCAGATGATGGGGCTGACAGATGGAGAGAAACCGTTTTCCTATTCACAGTGTTCTGCTATTATGTTTATTTGCTTATAAACAAGATAAGATATCTTCTACTCTTTCATTCCTTTTGTTTACTTTTCCTTTCTACTAAACAAAAACCACCCAGGACTATCTTCCCAGACTCTTTTAAAAATCAAATAATTTCCTCCCTAAGTATTTGACAAGCCAAGTCACACCATGACTGATCTCAATGTTGAAAAACAGCCTATTACACACAGCTCAGTGCTAGCCAAGACTAATGGACAGAAATCAGTCCACAAGGTGCTGTTAAAACCAGAAAGAAACACTTCTTTCGCACCTAGGGAAATGTACCAGTGAATTTGGGCAGATCTTGGCCCAAATTTCTATATGGATGCTTAGGTGCCCAGCTTCCTTGGATCTCTTTGGGAGTTTCAACACATGGTAGCAGTCAGATGACACTTCTTTGAGGATTTGAGGCTTACTTCTTCCTCCCTCTCCTTTGCAGCTGGGCAGGGCCAGTTCCACACAGCTCCTTCAGAGGTGTGAATTCTCTCAGTCTATCTGCTCTGTGCAATGGTGACCTCTCAAAATTATGACCATGTTTATGGTCACAATTTTTTCTAAGACAGAAAAGAGAAAGTGATTTAGGCACAGGGTTAGGTGCAGTCACACACCAGAAAGAACACACAGTCACAACAAAGCGTGATGTACACAGACACAGAGCTCCTCCCAGTCACAGAACAGTGACAGCCTATTTACCATTACTCCCTGCATCAAGACTGAAAATGAACAATTTCACCACCTGTTGCCATGGATCATTTTAAAGTTATTGTCACAAAAGCACAAAAACAAAGGATCTCAAATGGGTAGGAACAAGGAGGTCTGGATTGTGTTCCATGTCCCACAGCTACCCCAAAATGCTTGCCTTGACTTGTCACCTTGACTTCAACATCTCATTTCAACATTGGAAACATTCAATGTTTCAATGTTTAGAAACATTTATGTTTCCAAATTATTTTGCAGTCATGGGATGGAAAAGTTATAGAAGCAGAGATTTTTATTTAGAAAAGAGGGGAAAATATTTTTTAAAAATTACATGGAGTTAATTTCTCTTTCCCTAGCAGTGACACTCAGACTTTGAAATACTCTAGCTTGTTACTGCTGACATAACATTATGGAAATAGGACACAACATTAAGGAAAGACTGGACATGGCACTCAGTGCCATGGTCTAGTTGACAAGGCGGTGCTCAGTCATACGTTGGACTTGATCTCAGAGGTCTTTTCCAACCTAATTGATTATGTGATTATGCTATCAGATGTACAGCTATCACAGTCAGAAGTGACCATTACACCAGTTAGACCACCTTCTTTTTAGGTTTGACAGAAGGTATTTCAGGCCATAGCCACGTAAAATGCTGGAAAATTTTTTCACCACTAATACCCCTGAATCCTGATACCCTGTCCTTGTGATCAACACTTTGACTCTAGAAGGTAACTCGAGCAGGGATTTAGTGATAGCATTGCTTGAGTTTGTTTATAACAGAAGTAGTTTCTTATTTAAATAAGGTATTTTCCTCCTACCACATAAAAGAGAATCAACCTGTAGCATCAGCACTTTCCCTGCCAGCAAATTAAAGTTCCCGGAGTAAGGTTAAGGATAGGATAATTGTGCTGTCCTAAGAGAGGCTGTGAGACAGCAGCACTCTGGGCACTGCTGAGGGAGGGCAAGAACGTGGGCTGGAGAGAGAGGAACAGCTCTGTGTCCCCCTGACCCTCTCCAAGCTGACGTGCTTGGTCACTGTCACAATTGGGATTATCCTCATTGTCATCCTCTGCAGCATTAAGCTGTTAATTGACAATGAAGGAGCTGTAAGTTGGAAAAGAGGCTCAGTCCGAGACCTGGGGAACGTCACACAATGTATATGGGGGAGCTTCTATGTCACCTGCAAAACCAAGCAACCCCTAAAGCGAAGTAAGGCGATTGCAGATAACAAGCAGTCAGGATGCTTTCTGCATGCAGTTCTGCAAACACAGCTTGATTCAAGTACAGAGTCCATCAACCAGATGGACTAGAAAGGAAGCAATCACCTGCCATCTCAGAGCTGCATCCCCACACAGTGCAGGCACCCTGACAGTCCTGGAGCTTTCCCATCCCTGCTCCCCCCAGCCCAGCCCAGCCCAGCCTGCACAGCTCAGCCGACACAGCCAGCGCTCTCTCCAGCAACCTGACCACTGTGCAGCCCCCCATGCCCCCTCCCTAGGGGCCAGTAACACCTTAGCCAAGGCAGCCTGAGCCAAACCTCCCATCCAGCACGTCCCAACAGCAAAAGAGACTTCACTCAAGACATCTGCTGCAGCAGGGAAATTTGAGGGCTCTATTACAACAGGGCATTTCTATGAACAGCTCACATGTTCAGTATGATCTTCTTTTCAGTTGGGGTTTCTTTATCTCCTCTCTGTATGAGACACTTTCTTACAAACCCATTAACATTTCCTAAACAAATACTACCACGTTTTTAAGCCAAACCAGTTTCTAGTTCTCTTGTCTGCCCTAAACGTAGCGAGGCATCTCTCTACATAATATATGCATGTTTAATAACTATTTTGAAAACTGCTCCGAACTTCATTGCTTCAAGACAGATCATGCAGTTTGTGTCCTACATGTGCAAAACCTCAAGCAAAGACTGACTTAATCCAATTCACATTTCAGAAGGCCAAATTCCCAAATTACCAGGGCTGCCTAACGCTAACTATAAATATTAGCTAGGAAACCATGTTCTGAGTTTCAAGTGTAGAATACATCTAAAATCATGGAGGTATCTCGTTCTGTGAGCTTCTCTGAGTTTGTGTTAAAGAAACAACTATGTTTGCACTCATGCACACAGATATAAAAAATTTAAGTGTTGGATATATTACCTTAACTTTTGATGCTAAGGCAAAACAGTATCTTGAACTACTACAGAAAAGAGATCAACAACTGAATGAACCTGGAACAAAGGACAGGTGTCCACAGCTAATATAATACAGACCTTAAACAAATATTGTGAAAGGCTCTTTGTGTAGCTTTTGTATTGTAGTGTTTCTCTTTAAATTGTCTATAAGGCCAAGAGGGACAAATGGCAGGGTATATTTAAGAAGCATGATTTATTTCCCTTTTAATTTTTAATTTCCCAGTAAAAGTGACAGTGTTATTGCTAGAAACTCACTTGCTCAGGGGCATTTTCGGAGTCTCCAGCTTTGCATGAATTCTCCCTAGAGATCTCAAGTTCCCCTGACTCTCATCTAGTAAGCATCTGACTAAACTGCCTATTAGAGAATAATGCCCTCCAGCAAGAGGGGAAAACACGGCTCTGTTCCTCTGCAGCCTCCTCCCTCCACCCCCCCAGTCCCCAACACGGCACAGATAAGATTGCAGTAGCCGCCCGTGTTGGGGGAAAAGGTGATGCAGGGTGAAGCCTACTCAGATGGGAATTTCTGTTTCCTAGTGTTTTAGGCTAGTGTTTTCCCTTCCTCTCTGGCTAGCAAGGATAACCCAGACCACTGCAGGGTTAACCATTTAGCTCCCGCAGCCCACCGGGCATTCTACAAACTGGCAAATTCAAAGCCCTCCGAAGGGGGCTGGAGACGACACAGCAGGAGAGAAATATCAAACATGCCCCAAAAACAAAGAAACCAGCCGTGCATTCCCAGCATTAAATGTTCTCTGGCAAACCCAGCCTCATACACAAAAAGGATTCCTGCTGGCCTCTCATCTGCCAGGACTTATGTATCAGCACAAGAACCCAGCAGGAAACAGTCAGAAGGTCTCTCCCCATCTTTTACCCTCTTGCAGAAATAATAGTTCTCCAATGGACTGAATATTTTCAAGAGGAGGGAAAACCCCTGCAGAAGTGAGGACAACAGCAATGACTTTCCCACAGCTCTGTAGCTGTGCATGGGGGATTTATCTGCCAGCAATTCAAGCATTTGCGCCCCAAACCACACTTACCATCACCATTCCTGAGCAACCTGGTGTTGGGTGCCTTCCCTCCTTGTGCAGACACGCACTTTCCTTCACATTCCTGAAGAGAACTGCTCCCCACCGAGAAGCCTCAAACAGAAAGCTTTAGAATTCATGATTTTTTTTTCTCCAGCCCTACCTTGCTGGAGACCATCCAGGATTTAAAGTGCTGGGGCTGAATTCTTCTCTCTAAAGTAACAGCAGTGTTGATAAAGGAGCAAGACCCACAAAAGAGAGCTCAGAATCTAGCCACTAGTTTTTCTGTGCCCTGGATCAGCCAGGGACACAAATGCTGCATGGAGAGTCACTTTGCTCAATGGAGAGAAAAGAGTGTGCTTCATGCAGCAGGAGCATCTCCGGCTGGTAGTCTCCAAAACAAACAGTACTGGGGATGAAAGAACCGTGCCCTTTACACTGCTCTTGCAGCACACATTTGCCATAATCTTCCCAACACACACTTCTGCTAAGCCCCACAAAAAGAAAAGCATTTAAGACATCTCAAACTCAACAAAGCAATATGCATTTGCATTACAGTGCAGCAGTTTGGAACCGAACTGGCAGTGAAACAGACTTACTGGATCAGTTCTTTTATATCTGATTTAAACTATTCTGCTATGCAAGGAGGTGAAGGTCACAGAACAATTTAGCGCCAGGGCTGCAGATCGCTCCCAGGTGACTGACAACTAAGCCCTCCTCCCCTCCAGCCCCGGCCTATCTCTGAACTACCAAAGAGCACAGGAGTCTCTTATCAGCAAATGACAGATGCAAGTGGGTCCCTGAGATGGGAAAAAAAAGAGAGAAAAAGAGGGTCCCCCAGGTTCTGGGGAGGATGAGAGGTTGCTGGGGATATCGCTTTTCACTATCTACTATTCTTATTTTTCATTAGATTATACAGACCAAACACTCTTGGCTATTAAGCAAAAAGGCACCAAGGGACCCAAAGAAGACAAATTAATTCCTGATTTATGAACAGAAAAGGCAATAACCATAAGGGGAAATCAGCATATTGCTCATGTACTAAATGATCATTTCATAGACCAAACTGGGAATAAATCCAGGAATAAAGAATAAAAGCAGAAGGGCTGTGGTTGTAGCGTTGGGGGTCTAATCCTCAAAGGAATATTATGGAGAGCACTATTAATTCATTCACGTGGAGGAATAACAGTATCACTGGAAAACAGAGTGTTTTGATTCACTGTATAGCAGAGCTAACCCGGGCCAAAGGTTGCCATAATCTTAACATCAACAAGAATTTTGCATGCATGTAGACATACTTAAGCATGAGTGCATGTGTGCATAATGCTTTGAACTTCCCATAGCATTTTCTGCTTCTCTAGCCCTCACCCTCTCACACCTCCACCGGTGAATCAGAATCCCGTTTATAATCTTCTATTATTCCACGCTGACTTCCACGTACAGATCTACTACAGGGACCCTGCAGTTCTGCACCGAGTGCTGAGCTGTGGCAAACTTAACTCAGCTGTGATCTAACTAGGTAGGACTAAGTGCCAGCTAAGATGCACAGGGGTCTGGGAAAAGCACTCAGCTCTCGCAGCTGTAGGACTGAATGAGAAAGAACTCAGGGCTGAGGAAACAGGAACTGCATCAGTCTGACCTGGGTCAGCCACGGAAAGGCTGTCACACAGTGAGGGTATTGAACAGTACCACTCCCAGTACAGACCCCAAAGGGACACCACGTCTTACTGATCTGCATTTGGACACCTAGATCTCGACTGCAACCCTTTGGATGCAGTCATCCAGTGAACAGTCCGCCCATTAAATCCATATTTACTGCTTCAATCACTAAAAATCTTTTAAAGCTGAAACAAGAAAAAAGGCAATTAAAAATAGTGCAAAGCCCTGATTTATATCTCATATTTGAAAATAATTTAGAACTGACATAGCCTAGCAGGAAAGATTCATTTGGGCCACATCTGCAATGATCTCGCCTCCTTCTCTTTCTTGGAAAGATATTAAAACTGAAGTGTTACATAGTATCAAGGGAAATCCACCTGGGTATCAACTCCACATCTGCTTTCTTCTCTCTGGGTCCTCTCAGTAGCCCTTAATCCCCCATCCTGGATCCACAGCCTGTCCCTCAGACCACAGCTCCAGCCATGCTGAATACAATTACTGTAATTGATGTGCTGCTTTTGTTAAAACCACAGTATCAATAAATGGGAGTAA
This sequence comes from Mohoua ochrocephala, assembly GCA_013398855.1. Lineage (NCBI taxonomy): Eukaryota > Metazoa > Chordata > Aves > Passeriformes > Acanthizidae > Mohoua > Mohoua ochrocephala. Next base: position 20,888 of record VZTA01006646.1, on the reverse strand, counting down.
AACAAGCTGCTATAGAAGATGCAGGAAATTTATTAGAATGAATGTATGCAGTGGCTGGCATAATAACTGTTGATGGCCAATTCATAAATCACAGCTGGATTCTTTGGGAGACTTGTAACTCCCAGGCGGCTTCTCTCATAAAATAACAACAGTATGAGGAAACAAATGACAGACTGCTGTTAAAGCCAGTGAAAAACCTTTGCTATGCCAGTCACAGCCTCAAAAGCTAACAAAAATCCATTAGCCTAAGTTACCAGGCTCAGAATCAGCTAAAAAACCATCAGCAAGTGTCAGACAACGAGCTCTCTCACCTTCTTTTCCAGACAAGCAGCCAGTCACACCTCAGACCTCTGACAACTCACACATCTGACCTCTCAAGGCCTGAAGTTTTAAGAGAAACTTGAAGGTTTAAGAGAGTCCAGCAACTCAGGAAGCAATCCAGTACCTATCAAAGCTTACCTAGGATTTCAGAAGCACCCAGTCCCTGCAACAACACCACACACCTAGCCAGCCCATTAAGACTACTGCACCAAACACAGCAACTCAGCGCGCTAAGGGAGTTATCACAGCACTCCCAGTGGCAGGCTGGCCAGTCCATGGTGCCATGTAGGCTGTAGCAGATGACCCAAAAGCACAGCCATGGGGCTGAGCAACCCAGCCAGGCAAACGTCATCCTGATCTCAAGGTGGCAGGACCATCCAGAAGCAGGTCTTTATCTTCTCCTCCTGTGGTAAGCCTGCAGCTTGGCCAGCAGTCTTTGCAATAGCTCAGAAGTAGAAATGCTACACTCTTTTGGCTGGCCCATGTTCTCCACAGCACACAATGGTCTTGCTATGGGCCTCTGTTCCAGCACACTCTATATTGGAAACAGAGAGGTGAAGCCCTGGTCCATTCCCTCAGGCTTTCACAATCAACCAGGATGTGCAGGGTCCCTGATGACAAGATGCTGGTAACCAACTATCCCATGTCAATCCCATGGATGAACTGGCAAACTGGGGTATCAATTTGGCCTCCTGTCTTAATCCCTGGAGTCTTCACCTGTTCTGCATCCCCTTTCTCCCATATCCTTATCTGTGGTGTCTGACCCACGTCAGTGGTGATGACAGGGTAAGGAGGCAACCAGAAAGGGACCTACAGATAACAACTGTTCCATGTAAATTTATAATGGCAATAAACGTGGTTTATTTTCACGATGATTTATTAACATGCTTGTAAGTGTATAGACTGGCCTGAGGCATCATTCCATTGTATTAAGGGTTGGTGCTGCATGCAGCTGGGGTTGATAAATAGGACCTCCTATGCGACAGACTCAGGAGACCTCGTTATGCAGTTTACCCTTTAGGGTCCTGTTTTAGGACCAGGTCCATGCACTGCAGCCTTACGAGCTGTAGCTGCTACATCCGACTGCCAAGCCTTTTCCTCTCTCTAGGGTACTGCCAGAAATCCCTCTGGGCTTATGCTGCAGGTTGAGGCTCACGGCCCNTTACGAGCTGTAGCTGCTACATCCCACTGCCAAGCCTTTTCCTCTCCCTAGGGTACTGCCAGAAATCTCACGGCCAAATCTTATTTCATTCTGGAGTCACAAGGCAGTCCCTACCTGAGGGGTCCACCTCACACATTCCCAGTCTGGCTGCCTGGCTCCTTGAGGGCCGTACGAGTATTTCCAACTGTGCGACACTGTTTACCACACCACAAAATATTGGCTTACCCAGCAAGACACGAACTAGCTCAGGGCTGCACGTTTCTCCAGCAGGTGTTACAATAACACCACTCTTTTGCTACTTAAACTGCATCTTTAATTTAGGAACCTCAGAATGCTTTTTAACAGCATCGTTATCCACAGCTTTCCTTTCTTCATGTGAGGAAATAATTCACACAAATCCAAAATAAAAGTGCAAGTCACAAAATAAGAATGGGAAAAATTTTCTTCAGTTGATCCACAGTCAGGATCTTTCTAGATTATCCTTCAGTATCTCTCACAGCCAAGAAGGATCTGAAAATCTCACAGCACTTAAACACCACAAGCTTAATCCAGTTTTATCAACCTTTATCTGTGAAACTGAGGCACAAGACTGAGAACTCATTTAGCTGAGGTCCTACAACTATTTACATGTCATCATTTAGGATGAAAACACCCTGAGAAAGATAACTAACACCATTGTTGCCTTTGCTGTTACAAACAAAAAATTCCAGTTAACAATAAAAAGCTCGGGAACTAACTGCTGTAATTTTTGTTTAACAGATAAGCAATGAGACCATACATCCCACCACATCCCTGACACAAGGGTATTTTGTTATTTTGGGGTTTTTTTTAATATAATATTTGTTCAGAGATCCAAGGTATGCAGACCACTTTACCAAGAAATTTACAGTTTTCATTAAGGCAAGAGCAATAAGCAACAGTCACAACAGAAACACCACAAAAAAGGACACAGTAAACAATGATGCATATATATTGACAGAAAAGAAAAAAGTGTTGGTGCCACAGGCTCCCTCCCAGGTGGTTAGTTCTTCACATTTGCATGTTGAGCACACAGCGGACACTCCTGGCCCACAGTGTGTAACCCTGGCCTGAAAGCTGAGGCTCCAGAGGCAATGGCTGTAGATGCTGTGTGCCTCATTCAGCCCCAGAGATGCCATGAGTACTCAGCCAATAATAAATAACTAATAGATTTGATCAGGCTTCAAAGTGCTCCGTCTTTAAAACCATGCCCATTTAACTTGAACTCTAATCCCTCTGGTTTGTTTTTTTCTTTCCTTCCATGATGCTTGCTTTGATGTCAAAAGTGAAGGAATAAGGGCTTCCAGTAGCCCTGTCATCAAGGTAATAGATGTGATAGACTCAGGCTTACCACTGACTAGATTATTGATTAAAATTTGTCAGAAGATGCTTTGGAAAGGCTGCAAGAGGCATCAAACGGGGTGGGGGGAGGGGGGGAGGGCGGGAAGGCAGGAAGAGAAAGTAAAACGTATTTCACTCCCAGAAGTGTATTTCAAATGACTGAAGGTCAATTATCCCAGCAATTTACAGCCAGTCTCAGCAATCTGGCTTGATTAGAGACTACAATACAATAGGGGAGTTCTCATTGCCCCATCTCCTCATCTTCCCTTCTTTAGCAGAAGGTTTGAACGTCAGGAACAGCAGAAAGCACGGGGCACCTATACTGTGGAATGAAGCATCTCGGCAAGTTCAGGCTCAGAAAACATATGCTAACTAGAAAGCATTGCAGAATGGTTTACAGGCTTGAAAGACTGGGTTGGTGACAAATCAGCAAACAGGAGATAGATGCTTTAATCATCAACAAGATCATTTGATTGGTGGGAGATTGTCAGTTATTGGAGGAAGGCACACAGAGATTTGGCAGTTGGAAAGTAGGTTTGTACAGAAAAATGGATAATTTCGCACAATCTGTTTTTCTCTCACAATCTCTCTCGCCTTCTGCACTGGCCTGCCAGAGCCATGATGTTTGCCTTCCCCAGGCCATGCCTCCACTGCCAGAAAGCAGAGCTTTGTTGCTTTTTCCATTGCCACTATGCTGTGCCACACACCCAGCCTGATACCACCTCAGCCACCAATAACTGGTTTTCTCCAAATTTTCCAACTGATTGTTTTAACTACTCTCGAGGCAGGTAGTAACAGTGGGTAACATGTTCTGGATGGGTAAAGCAAGGCTGCCATGCTATTCTCAGCAGGAACCAGACACACTGAAGGATTGTGAGTCGGTGTGTTATCTGTAGGCAAGGTCACTCTGAGTGGGTGGGTACCTTTCTGCTGCCCAACCAAAGCATTCTCATGCCCGTGTCCACCTCAGAAAGGCCAACACACGCCTACTGCTCTGTCTACTGAATACTGCAAAATGCGCCTGTGTAATGCCTTTTAAACTGATAGGATTGTAAACCTGTGAGAAGTGCCTCTGCCTGCCCCTGTGCTAACAGGGTGATGAGTGTTTTCTGTTCATTCTTTCATCTCATAGGTTATCAGCTGCTCACTTCACTGCTTCTCAGTGCAAACAAGAACTGCAAAGTCTTTCTGATCCAGAGCACACCAGTGTTTGATTTCAAATTGTTTCAAGCTTCTATTCCCCCAAATGCACAAAGCTGTCTTCCTGCCACAGGGGAGCAGAAGGGTTAAAAGCCCATCCTCACTCTCCTTGATGGAGGCCATCCAGCCATGACCCTGGTTGAGTGGCAGACACATAGGAAGTGGATTATCAATAACTCTTTTTTCTACTTTCTTTCACCCTCTCTCTATACAACGTCAATGAGCTGGAAAATGAAAGGAATAATGCAGGTTTAAGAGGCCAATAATTAGGTCACAGCTGATCTCTGCTCAGATCAGCTGACAGCTGGTGCCTATCCTGCCTGAGCGAGCAGGGGGGCTTTCAGGACTCACAGGTTTAGGCCAACCTCCCCTTCTCCCTTTGCTCTACTTCTTTGTTCCCAGACTCCTGAAAAGCAAAAATTGACAAGTGCAATGCAAATGTACTGGGTTTCCATCCACTGGAGTTTACAGGGAGAAATTACTTTGCTTGCTTTTGTCCTAAATTACCTCAAATCCTCTTCCCTGCTGCCTCACCACCACTGTGGCAGACCAGCATCACAGCCCGAGTTACTGCTTCTGTGTTGTCCCCTTCCTCCCGCAACTCCATCCTGCCCACCCCCTAACATAATCACAATGTTTGCTTGTTTTAGCTTCCATAATCCTGTTGTCTTGCAAATCTCCTCACCATAATCCTGCTTTTGTCTGTCAATACAATTTGTTTGCTGTGGGGAGGAAGGGAAGTGAAACGTTGCTTGGAACGCAGAAAGCTTTTGCTGCTGCATTTCAAAGCTCTATCCATTCTCAAACACACCCTGAGAGATTTGGCACTGCTGTCCACTCAACATTTGAGAGGGGTGTCACAGCCTCCAAGGCGAAGAGTTTTCTGGGTCAAACCAGTGGCTACTAAAGAATTAATAGCATGATAGCAAGGATGTACCGTTGTGTGTACCTGCACACTAGAGGGAGAGCAGGCAGGAAAAGAAAGCAGAGAAGAAGAAAGAAGCTCCTTGTCAAAGGGCTTGCACTGTCAATTCTACCTGGACAAAGCCGTGGCAAAAGCTGCAGAGTGGGGCACTGCTGTAGGCAGTGGCACACGAGGGACGAAAGAACAAAGCCTGCACCGCTCGCACACTAACACAGCGCTGATGGGCAGACACACAAACTGGTAATTGATTGGTAGGAGCTGGAGCAATTTTGTGTGTTTGCGTGAATAAAGAATCAGCTTAATCAGACTAATTCCTTACAGTCAAAACACAACATGGGCTCCAGCACTCACAGCAAAACTCTGCTGCACCGGCCAAGTTTCACACCAGAACAAAGCGGCTAAGAATTTCACCCAATTTGGATGCAAAACTGAGTCAGGCCAAGTGCCCAGAAAACTCTTCTGAATTCAGACAACAATCAGCTGAAAAAGAACAACAAATCGTGAAACTAGGAGATGACCGTATGATTTGGGATTTGTTTGCAAACATTTCAGAAAGAGATGTAGTACCTGAGCAAGTTGCTCCTCAGGAACTGCCAAAGTGGATAAGAGGGGAATGCATGTCATTCCAAGAGTGAAAGGAAACCTTAAGCAATGCTTTCAGGAGATTAAGAAAAGTATCATTAACACCCCTTTCCTTATGTCAGTTCTCTACCTCAGGTCTCCTACTAGAAAAGAAAGTATTAAAGCATTGCATCCAGAATATCCCTCCTCCAGGGGAAGTCTGGCTCAAGCTCTTTGCAGAAAAAAAGGATTTTTGGATTTACACTGAGCTAAGCTTGAGACTCAAGCACTTGGGATGCTCAAAGCATATTCAGATCAAGTTGCAGACACTGTTCATCCTGCACTTCCCATTGCAGGCCTTACTCTACAAAATGTTTTTGTTCTTTTTTTCCCCCAAAGTGCATCATCTCGAAAAATACATTCTGTGCAGAACCACTCGAGTTTTCACTACCATCTATGTAACATTTAGACTTCTATCTTTAAGGTTTATTTGAAATATTAAGGTTTAAGTCAATTAAGTATATAGTTCAATTTATTGGAGATTTTAAGGCAGAAGAAATACGCAGAACCCATAAATCAAAGAGACCATCAAAAACCAGCAAGCATTGTTAATAAACTTCTGCACCCTTAATGCAACACGGAGGTGATTACCAGACTAAACATTGCTAATGCAGAAAGAATGTAGGAAAGGCAGTAAGGACTCTAGGAAAGGTATTTTATGAAGATGTTTATAAGCACAGTACGAGGGTGGACTCATGCTACGGGATGAGCCAAAACCAATGCTGCATAACCACCGCTTTCCCAAGGGGGCTGGGACTTTGAGGAAGGAATCATGTGCAGAGCTTGAGACAGCAGCTGGGACAGTAAGGAATTCCAGTAGAGCAGGAGTGGTCCCTTCCCATACTACTTTCAAGTACATAGGAACCTGTTATTCACCAGTTTATTCTAGAATATGTTGTGGTTTAGCTTCTTTTAAGTAGAAGAGGTCCTTCTCTAGCTCCAGCTAAATATATTCACTCATACTCATCCAGAAACCTCCCCCATCAAGACTTCCAGACATAACATAACTTTTATCAGCAACTTTATCCCACTTTCATGCACCTGTCCTCACCTACCCAGGAATTCATGGCATTTATCATCTCACAGCAGTGTATCACACTCCATTTAATTTCTGAGCAGTCATCATCTAAAGATATGCAGCTCGATGTTGTGTGTCTTGAATCAAATGGAGTATTTCCAGACAAGTCACAATATTTCACACTTATTTGCTTCAAAATCTGGTATAGATTCTTCCACCTCCTGTGGTAGGCCAGACAGTACTATTATGCCCAATGCAGAGATGCAGAAGCTTGGGTCACAGAGGAGGGAAGCAGCTCTTCCTCCAGCTGCAGCAGAGCTGGTAACCAGGTGATAAGTAACTACCTGATCCTCGTTAGTGGTTTCCATTGACACCTACAATACTCCCTCTATACTTGAGGATATATACAAAACCTCCTTCAGAGCTTGCAGTTTTAAACACTGTCGTGTAGAAGGAACTTTCTCCTCAAAGGTAACCTGCTTAAATGACAAAAAATACCACCCCCTCTGCACCGTGGGAGATGAATCACCAGTGCCCCCACTCCACACATCCAGAGCAGCCTTGCCGTCTCATCCAGACGATTGGTGTGCAGAGGCAGCAGTGACATGAAGAAATACCTGCTGGAGCCAGGTCTCCCTGTCATGGATGGCATGAATTATACTGCAAGAGACCAGGTCTGAGTGGCTTGTTTTTAAAAGGGAACAGCTCTTAATCTAATATTTATTTAATACCTAGGTTCCTAATACTGGCTTACTAAGAGGCATCTGTCCTGGTTCCACCCGGGAGAGCTATTTTTGCAGGAGGTGTGAGGAAGCGGAACCCGGAGCTGTGTGTGCGTGGCTACGAATTTACTCTATACCACCTCACATCAATTACCAGGGACAGAGGCAGGAGACTCTCTGGCTTTGGGGAAGAAGGGCGTGGCTTTTCCAGTGGGGAATCTGTCCACTGTTCATAGTCTCAGGCTCAGGGAGCATTTTTGTTGTGTGAATCACTCTCTTTTTTGTATACTTTTTAATTTAATATTGCTGCTGTTATTGTTCATTTTCTTATCTCATTGCTGTTTTCAGTAAATTGTTCTTATCTCAACCCATCATCTCTGCCTTTTCTGCCTCCCATTCAGGGTGTTTGTGGTCTTTTTAGTGGGAGTACTAAATAAAGTAATATCATTCTAAACCATGGCAGCATCCTATTCATAGAAGATCTGTAAACCTTCACAACCGGCCTCCTCCCCCCTCACACTTTACAACCCTAGTTCCCACCACCTGGGATTCCAAAACAAGAAATGTGTCCAGTTTTGAAGTTTGAGGAAGCTCAGCTTCTCTCTTCATCTTCTCACATGACACCCACACCTCCCTTACACTTCCCATAGCAGAAGCCTGTGTGTTTCAGAGGTCCAGGCATAATTTCCTCCACATGATCAGAAGCAAAGTCAATGAAAAGCCAGGAGACAGGGAGTGTTTTGAGGAACTTGCCACTCCCTCCCTTCTGCCCAAAAATCTGTTCATAAAAGAAGGAATATGGTGAGGTTTGAATGCAGGATCATCCTGCAGGCACTCCATGAGGACTGTTTAACTCTTAGAGCCCTGGCACGTGCTACTGAGCAGTACATTCTGCTCCATCTAGCCTCGACACCAAGGAGGAAGGATAACATGTACTTCTCCAACTCCATCTACTCTGTTGTATTCTGAGGCATTCTGAAATTGATGTAAAGCTTCAATATAACTGAATGTAACCTTTTCCACCTACTTTGAGAGATGGTAGCTGATCAGCTACAGCATGCAAGAGTTCAGAGCACGGCAGAGAAGAGTTCTGCATGGAGTGGAGAACAAGGGCAGAGAAGCACTGAGACCTCTGAGGGAGGTGATAAAGGTGCAGAAATGACCAGGGCAGAAAAGCTAATAATCACTATTAAAAATATGATATTTAAGTCAAAGAGCTCAGTTTCACATCCAGGCTGAAAGCAATTATGTGAAGACTTCTGCTTCCAATTCTTTATGAGATGTTGTACATAGAAGTTGGTTTCGCCCTTGACTTTTGGCAGACGCATTTTTCAAGACTCAGTAACAGCAAAGCCCTCAATTCTGAAATGTCAAAATTTATGATCAGAACAGGCGCTGACCTTAGGTTACCCAAAATCCAAGAGATACATCAAAATTCTGTTGGATTGTTTTAACAATCCATATATTCAAGTTTACTTGTGTGCCTGTTTTACAACTGCTGGCACCTTCGGCTAAAACAATCCCTGCTGGATCAGTGTAGCTCATGACTTTTCAGTTCAGAAGACATGATGCTGAAACCCTGTAAAAGCATCAGCAGAAGCTGCTTCAGGTTCACTGCTGCATTAGACTGGATATAACTTGCTCTGTAATCCACTTAACTGGGACATGCTTCCCCAAGGAAGTGTGTTTACCTACTAAATTCCACAAGGAATTGATATAAGCCAGCAGTACTTAATGGCAATAACTACAGTTTAACAGAGACATTAATTCTGCTCATTGGGGACAAAATGCATCTGTTAAGGAAATTTTACTAAGACCTGCCAATGCATAATGTTTACTCAAGATCTCTGCAGGCTTACGTAAGTTAAGCATCTTCCTAACTGGGACAAACAGTCGCTCCAGGTGCAACATTCAAGCCCGAAGTTTTGCTAAGACTACACGATTTACATTAAAGTAGACAAGGATTTCAGGTGGCCCATAGCTGCCAAGCAGCTCTCAGAAATGAACTCTAATAATCTTTACCCCATTAGCACCTCTTCTACTTCCCTGAAATCAGCAGCAGCTCAGACATTGGCTCCAACAGGAGGAAGCTAAGCTTTTATTGTTCTGTATTTAACTCCTGCTCCCTTTGGAGACAGAGGGTTTTGAGGCAGAGAAGGTTTCAGTAAGTGTATGCTACAATAATAACGCCATCAACATTGGTGGGAGTTTTTATTTTCTGCACAGCTGTGAAGCTGAGCATGTACCTCAAATTCTCTCTCAAGCCATTTATGTTGGGGCATCTCTCACCCAGCTGGGAAACTGTCACTGGAAACAGCAATGATGATCTGGACTGCGATGCCCTATCTTATGAATTCCAGAGGGAGCATAGAAGAAATACACGTGTAATTGAGAGACCTTCAATATACCCAGGAAAGGAGGTTTGGGTGTGGGGGAACATTAACAAGCCAGCACACAGCCAGCTCTGATCGAAATACAGTGTTCCGCTGTTTGCTTTTCCACTGTGTTTTCTGCACTAATTCACAGCCACTGTAACATCAAGACAAGCTTCCATATGCTTCATTTACTGACAGTAATTAATTTCAGCCTTTCCCCCCACACACATACACATTCATTTTATCTGACAAGCATGTCATGAAAAAAAGTCCATTCTCATAAAAATACGGGGCAAGCTACCAGAGGCTGCCTTTCTTCCCAGCAAAGAAAATCTAATTGGTGCATCTGCTAAGTCACAGTGCCTTTCTCACCCTCCATTCTTCCCTTTGCACCCCTGCCCAAGCTCAGGTCTGTTGCTTCTCCCAGGCCTCCCCCTACACCAGAAAATGTTTTTTAATAAAACACTTTCTTCTAGATGAGAAAGGAATAACTGGCTAGAGAAACATCTGGGTACCTATCTCCCTGTCAAAACAGTGAATCCGTTCATGATCATGAGGAAAGGAATAAATGCTTTAAGAGGCTTAGCAAATCACTCAGAAAAACACAGACTACACTCCTGCTCCCCCTTACTCACTGATAGTTTAACCTACAGCAGCAGTGCCAGTAAATTAAAAATTAAAAAAAAAAAAAGGCAGATAAAAGGAAATACCAAGTAATTGATCCCACTTTAAAAATACTCCTTTATTAGGAAGAAGAGTATTTTTTCTCTGAAATCTCTACTTTTTGCTCACTTGTTCTCATGCCTTCTGCAAGCTGCTACTCTGTTATTATACTATGCCTGTATTATTTATGGTCTGTTTGCTAAGTCAGTATTCTTTTATTAAATTTGGTAACTGTATTTTTAATTCTCCAGTATGTCTCAGTGTTGAGGCGGATGAGAGAAGTAACCATGTGATGCAGACAGAAGATAACACAACTAAGTCAGCAGCTGAAATCCAGACAAGGCTACCTCAGAGCTGAAGTCACCATTACCTAATCAAAGTTCATCTTCACAAAAAAGCCAAAGTGCAACTTCTAGATCATAAAAATTTGACAAGAAACAAAAGACAAAAATAATATGTACTTTGAAAGCTGCTAACCCAATTTTTCAGAATCACACAGGTAGAAAATACGGGCCCAGAAGACACAATGATACTTTGATTGCCAGGAGGAAACACCTGACTGAAAAAATAATAATACTTTAATTTACAATTATCACAGAGAGCAAAGAAACACAGAATTATTGACATGTACTTTTTTCTGCCATTCCAAATGAGTGAGAAAACAGACAAGCACATGAAGAAGGGTCTTGAGTTCCAAATTCACTTAATCAACAGAGAAAACAGGAACCAAATCTAGTCCCCACCACCTACCAGGCACTAGCTTGCACATTTCCCTTTCTGTTGGGGGAAGACACTGAACTGCTTGAATTTTTTTTTAGACACTATTTTTCACTTTCTTGACCTTTATATAAGATCAAATCTATGTCTTTTTCGCTCTTTGATGATATTTTGAAGTGTCACTGCTATCTTGCGAGAATAAAGCCTATTCTGCCCTCCACAAGCCACACCCAGATTCCTCCTCACACTAAACAACGTGCCCGGTTCTAACAGCAGCTGTGTCTATGCCAATCTACCTACTCTTCTTAAAACATCTGAAAAACAATTAATTCAGCTGAAGAGTCATTCCTATCACCAAACAGATAAGAAAATCAAGCAGAGAGTGCCTTCGATCAATTTTTCCCATGTATTGTTTACTTTAGATGCTTTCTTTTAGAGCTGTCCGATATAAGAAAGCTGGAACTCAATTTTCACAGCATTCTCAACGTATTAAAAAGAAGAATTAAAGCCATGCAGGAAACAAAGATCAAGACCAAACTTAATAGCCAAAGTCATTGACTACTTCTGGTCTGAGATCTGACAGCAAGTCTGTGGAGAAACTGGGAACAAAGTTCAAGAGTGCTGAAGTCCTCATTAATGACTAATCTACCAAAAATATCCATTTTCTCGACACTCCTACAGTTTGCTGCACTCCGTCCAACACTTTGAATTAACACAACACTGTCTATGGGATTTAACCTGTAGAAATGACATTGTACGTGTGAACTTATTCCCCGATTCATATTTATGAAGACATAGAATTCATCAGCCAACGGTTTAAGATATGATAATCCTTCTTCTCACAAGTGCAGCAGCAGGGAAGTGAGAATCAGAACATAAGTAGCTGTTCATCCAAAAAAGGAGCATAAAGGTTAAACATGTCCAGCTGAGCCGCACACACGGAAATACAAAGCCAGTTGTCTAGCATGTGAGAGTTGAGAAAATTTATGCTCCTTTTCTTGGGGCCATCACACAAAATAGCTGACCCATGTGCACTGAGCTGCCCTTCTTCTGCTACAAGATGCACAAGATGAAAATACTTTTAGCTGACCATTTCTTAGCTCCACAGTCCGGTACTAAGGAAAATGCACTTCTTGTCTGTAGAGCAAATGGTTACAATACAAGAACTGAAGGCAGGAGCTGGCTTAAGATAGAATTCCCTGACCCCTCCCAGAAAATACCCTTCAAGAAAAGGCTGAACCATGATGACCCAAAATTGCCACACTTTTCCCACTTAGTCAAATCAGAGCATCAGTCACGGACTCCCATAACTGGATCTTCTCGCAGTTGTTAAGTTTTCTACAAAACATACTATACTGCAATAGCAGATTATGTTGGTAAGACTTCCTAAGCAGCTGCTAGTGTGGATTTATCCCAGGTATGCAGGATCAAAAGGGCAGCTTTGCAATACAGGAGAGGAAAATGGCTACCGGATAAATGGGACAACAGCACATTTGACAGCTATTGCAAAAGCTCTTGAAAATTTCCTTGGTCCTTGTCTCCCAGAAGGGAGATGATGGTCCCTTTTGTTCCTATTTTCTCTGCCTTCCTACCCTATCTCAATTTCACCTTCTCTGCCCATTCTGTATTTTTTGCCATCCGTCCCTCTCCCTCTCATCTTCTCTCATAAAGCAATTGCCCTTGTTTTTCTCCTTTATTTACTTTCCAGCAAGTGAACAGCAGCAGTGGTGCCTGCTTTGCAGGCTGCAACTCCACTCCCTGTCTTCATTTTCCTCCCAGCTCAGGCTCAGCAGTTCCGCCTCAGTGCTGCTCTCCCGAGACTCCCACATCAAGGAGCAGCCTCAGCTCTCACCTCTCAAGCCTCAGTAGGTTAAGGAAGATCATGGAAGGGAGGCAAGCGAACACTGGAAGGGGAGAAATATGTCATACCCACTGCAGTCAGCCATTTTGAAGGTCACAGCAGAGAATCCTCCCCTCTGCCTGCCAACTTGGAGCTGTCACTGGTATTGCAAAAGCCTCTGAATGAGGGCCTGATGTTCCCTGCAAGCCACTACTTCCTTAAAATAGGACCAAGAGAATGGGTAAGCTCAGCAAGGAGAAAAAAATAAAGCTAGAGGAACAGTCAGGCTGTCACCCAGCATGTGCTGACAATGAGAATGAAATATGGGAATGGCAGACCAACCACATGCTAAATGTCTCACTTAAATGCCTCATATCCCTAAACAAACAGTGTGATAAGAAAGGGCCCTGTCAGCTCAGGTCTCCCCACTCCCAGAGCCTTCATCCCATCATGGAGATAAGAATTGAGCGCCCTGTACTGCCAGTACACACCTGGCTGTGTCTGTGATGGTGGGACACACTCAACCACCTATTTCCTGTTTCTGACATGACCAAGACACACAGCTATGAGCCAGGCATGGCACAAACAATACATAAAGAGAGTTCTTGTTCCAAAGAACATGTAACCAAACTATAAAGCAGGACGCTGCAGAAATACACAGAGAGAACAGTGCATACCAGACTGATGCATTTTCTGTACAGTGGCTTGTTCTTCTCCCTTCATTATTTCATCCTCATTATGGACAGTAATCAACTGGAATAATGATAAAACTCATTGGCAATGTGATTACCTCCAATACTCATAGATTTACTCTTAAAATGATCCTCCCTTGCAAAGAGCTTGCACAGCTCCTCCATGCAGCATACCTACTGTTGTCAGGTATATTCCCACTCTCTCTCAGGCAATTTCTGATGCCAATTTGTTGTGTCCTGTCTTGGCTTTAATGACAACTCCTGGTGCTCAGTACCTTGGGGAGAGGGGAGGGAGAGGTGTGCAGGCAACAGTGTAAAGTTTGTCTTAAGCTGAAGGCCAGAAACACGCCCGGACAGAATCAGTGACTGCTACTGGAAACGGTGCCCAAAGTGACCCGCTCACTGCTCCAAACCAACAGTAGAACCAGTGCTGGGATAGATGAGCTCAGTCTCAGCTGCATCTTCGCTGTCCATGCTGTCTCTGACACAGTGCAACAGGCTCTACACCTCAGTGAAACTCTCATATTTTGTTACCTTGTCAACTTCAAAAGAATGTTCTGGAGCTTGCAAGGTGTGAGCTATGATCTAGACCTTGGTGATTTCTCACATGTAGCGGAACAAGTCCAGAATTACCGACTCCCAGAACTACCCCCAATTTCTTGCAAATTTATGAATCAACTCAAACCAGTCTCCTGAATCATCATCATCTCTTCTTAGAGGTTCCCTATCCTGCTGCTGACCAAAAATGCATTGCTACTCAGCACAAATACCTGAAAAGTTCCCAACAGCAAACCATACACTGGCTAAGTTCGTAGCCAGCACCAGTTTCAACTAGTTGAGAAGCTCTCCTGGCAAAATTTTGTTCTCAAATTCTGCACTGGAGTCACTTTATCCTAAGGGAATTAACACAAGAAAGAGATGGAAATGTAAGGAAAGGGGAGAGAAACAAACTAACGGGGGCATTCAGAACTTGCAAATTATCATGGACAAAGGACAGTCTCAAACAATGAGTAATTCAACCATGTCGAACACCTTTTCTCCTAATCAGACAAGAACACCCTCATCAGCTGGGGAGAAGGCACACAGCCAAAAGCAACTCAGAGACAGCAGAAGGTTAAGACACCAAAGCAGTCAAAACAGCTGCAGGTATTTGAACATTTTTGGCCAAGTCATTACACATTATAGAAAGGTGGCCTTAACAGAACTACAGATGCTACATCCATCATTTTGAAACAGCGAATTCCCCTCACACTTATCACTGGCCAGTCAAAAAAGTGAACTTGAAAACACAAGTCTCAAGTACTTTGCCTATGCCCTTTCATACTGGTTGGGGAAAATCCCAAAACTAGTGAGTTCAGATAAATTTTTGTTACTGAGGTCAAGGGAGCTAAGATCTTACTCCTAGCATCTTTAGAAGTTTCTTACTATCCTGTCTGTTACCACATCCCTAAAATCTGTGTTTCTCCACTTTCTTTTATCTATAACAGACATTATATAACTGTATAACCGACATATAACTGTATTTCCTTCTCTTTTCACTATTGCATAGCACTGACAAGCATCAGCAGAGCTCTGTGGGCCCCTCACACAAGGACAGAAAGGAAATGCTCAGGGTTGTGTCTCACTGGCAGAAACACACATACCATTGAACTCAAAGCATCAAGAGGAGTTATAAATAAAGACTGACATACGTTGACAGAGATGCAAATAATTGGATTTGCAGAACCTGTACCTAGCCCATGGCAGATGCTAAATAAATTTTCATCAAGAATTCACCAACATCTCCTGGACATTAAAAACAAAAGGATGAGGGACACATGTCATTTATCACACTTTTAGGCCCATATCCTGTCAGGCTAGGCACCAAACAGAGTGGAAAAAAAAGATGGTCTTTTCTCCATACAACTTTGGTCTCTCAGTAATGTTTTGGGGACACATGTTCTGATAACAGGCACAAAAAGACTGACCAATCTCTCTGAGACCTGTGGAGAGTGGTAACAGGAAGCAACCTAAGTCTTCCTCCCACTACAGAGAAAACAAAATTGTTGAGCAGTTCCTGCCCAAGGGAAGAAGGAAAAGAATGAAGAGACAGGCACAAGCCCTGCAAAACCAGCCTGCTTCTCTCATGGCTGCCAGACACACTGGAGCAGGTGCTGGGGAGCAGACGCTGGGGAGCACACGACTGCTGGCAAGGGTTCTCCCCGTATGCACCGAATTCCACCCCAGCAGTGGCAGCCTGGGCTTTCCCAGGCACTGCCAGGGGGCACAGAGCTGCTGTGCTGTCTCCCAGCACCCCCACCCCACGGAGTCTCACACTGGCTGGACTCAGTCCCGCTCCGTGGCCACAAATACAGCAGCCCTTCGGGACACAGACGGCTCTCCACACACAGTCACGAGTTTCACGCTCACGCAATGCAATCATTAAGTATGTGCCAATTAGACAATGTGACGTCAAAGGCGAGGGTTCAGAAATGAGCAATATGAAGGATGAATAAGCTGAAGGGACTGATTTATAGAAACATCATCAGGAGGTGTTTTTTCTGCTTCTTGCTTAAATTTGTCTTGAAAAACAGGATTACATAAACCAATAGCAATATAGAGTACAACCCTGACTTTTGTGACTGAAATTAGACCCAAACTTTTCAAGGTTGTCCCTGAAAAATAAAATTATTACAGCTCTGTGTGCAAAAGACAGTTGAATAGCCCAGAAGTCACTTGTGCTGGCAATTATCATGACTGCTAGGAGGAACTAGTTGCCCAGGTTATACATGAAAAAATTTGAATATTGACCTAAAAATGTTCAGTTATTTTATTCCAAAACAGCTCCACCCAATTATTTAGTTTCAAGAAGAGCCTTCATTAAGGTGCTGAAAACAATACATTATTAGGCTATATAATTTTGTGTTGTAAACTCAGCCTGCTATTAATCCACTTCTCCACATTGTGATGAGCAAACTGCAATTCTTCCAAGTTTTTTTTCATGAGGTTTTAGATTTATATCCAGTAAAAAAAAAATATTAAAACCAAAAAATATTTAATTTGTCAAGACACACAGCTACCCCTCATTTTCCAAATTTCAACACAGCTAGTTGGGTTTTTTTAATAGAAAACTTTCTGTAGAAATTGATCAGGGTGGGAAAGGGACCCTTTTCGCTTTTCAAATTTACCATTGGTTTGAAGAAACAGCAGAGATAACAGCATTTGAGTCAAGCAATGATTTACGTTTTCTGAGCCAAGTCTTCATCTGTATGTGCTCAGTGAAATGAATGACATTGATTTACACAGTGGAGTCTTTGGTCTATGGGTTTGACTATCAGCAGCAGTTGATCCTGTATTGCCATACACAAAACTGCAGAGAAAAGAGGTGGTCTATGGTTAACCCAAGACCCTACAGAGATACAAACTAGTGGCACTGCTTAAAATCAAGCCATTCAATTGCCTCCGGTGCATTTGCTCTTTCATGCTCAACACCTCATGTGACAATCCATGGATCTATGAAACAAGGGCCCGCTCGATTTGCTCCTTGCACCTCACTGAGCCGAGATGTAAAACCACAGACGTAGTCAGTTGCACTGGTGTAAATGCTCTCTTGAGAGAGGCAAGGCCTTGTGGTTCTCTCCTCTTTCACCTTGCAGCATGCTAAATTGATCCAGAAAGCAGTTCATCTGAAAAAAATACCTACCAACAATTTGTTTTAAACAAACACTTGCAGCCAGATCCCCCATTTCCATCGGCATGCAATTGTCTCAAATCACAAAAGGCAGGGAAACCAAAATTGAAAATTGATCTCTCTGTGGCCACGTAGACGGGAAGAGTGATTTCCTAGCTGTGATTTTAAGTAACTCTTTCTTCTCTCCCCTCGCCCTCCTCCCCATACACATTTACATTTCTTCTCCTGTATTCTCCATCTTTTGTCGAACAGGAACAAAGACTTCCACCATCTCACTCTCTTGCCCCAGCTTTCTCATCAATATTCTATTATCAAACAAGGCTTTAGCTGTTTTTTCCTCTTTAAATCAATAAGAAGCAAAGCAGTAAGAGGGAAAAAATTAAAATCACCAGCAGATAAAGGGTCTTTAAAAAAAGTTAATCACTGCTAAACACGGCTCATTGGAGTGTCACACACAACCCCTGCTACATTCTGTTTGGTCCCACACTGTCATAAAGGTAAACTACCTGCACCTGCCTGCCAAAGACAACTGAGACAGGAGAGAAAACAAGAATAAAATTTTCAGAATTGCTCTTCATATAGATGATTGTCACCTGAAATCTGGAAGAGCAAGAGTTTGTAATGCCTGACCTCTGGGTGAAGGTAACACTGAGGAAGCCCTACAAGTACCTGTCATTGAGACCTACCTCAGCTCCCAGCTGGAAGCAGGGGCAGCCAAGCCAGCCTTGTACCTTTTCTGATATTGAAGGGCTCCTGCTTCTCTCCCAGGCCTAAGACTTTCCCCCACCAACACATCCATGCACGATGCAGACAGGTGTCAGCTGTGCTGCTATGCATACACGTGTATATGCATGCATATATAATATACACACAGACACATCAAAATTATGTGTATGGGATATTTATTTCATACCTAACATCCTCAAACGTATTGTCACACACATTTACCAGAAACACCCTAAAGTTATTTAGAACGGCATGAGATGGAAAAGCCAATGCAAAAGATAAGGAGAGACAGAGGAAGAAATCTGGGTGTGTCTGATGCCAGGATTGATGACCAGAAACAGCATTTTTCTTGAGCCATATCCCTGTACTATTATTGCTGGTGCTTCTTCGTGATCGAAGGGCCTTTCAAGAGATACAGTTGGACAGATACTCCATGGCAGTGGCAGGAAACAGCAGAAAACAGTCCCACAACAGTCAGCAGTACATTTTTTTCAGGAATAGCATTTAGAACTAGAAAATAACAGTCAATTCAAAAATAAAGCAAAGGGAATAGGAAACCACTCAGTTTTGACTCAACCAAAGCAGGTTTACATCTTTGGGCAGCATACATTGTTCCCCTTCTGCCTGCTACCAAACTGAAGTTACAGCTCTAACCTTACACAGCTGCCCCAGCACAGATGACACCTCCATACTCTGTCTCAGTGCCCGGGCCTGCTGGACAGCACTGGGCTGCACAGGTTCTGTCAGACAGGCAATGAAAGAAACCACCTGACTTCCCA
Source organism: Mohoua ochrocephala (assembly GCA_013398855.1). Taxonomy (NCBI): domain Eukaryota; kingdom Metazoa; phylum Chordata; class Aves; order Passeriformes; family Acanthizidae; genus Mohoua; species Mohoua ochrocephala. The sequence continues at coordinate 2,098 of VZTA01006646.1, read as the reverse complement.
CACAGGGAAGTATAAAGCAGCCCACAGAGGGCTTCCCACATTCCTTTCCAACCTTCACCCATGCCTGTGACAGTTACACAGGATTGCTAGGGTTCTGTATTCTTATCACACCAGGAAACACACACACACACACTCTGGCAGTGAGGAGCAAGCTAAACAGAGGAGTTTCCTGCTCCAGACCACCAGAGAGGAGAAAAGAAGCAGCAATGGAATTGGGGGAAGCTTGACCTGACAATCTATCCATCCTCAGCAAGATGACCACGAGACCAACCTACTTACTTGTACTAAAATTGATTCCATCGTCATCCCCAGTCACCAAAAACAAATTACAAGCATCCTTAATATCAGAAGGACCATACTTTGTCATTACCTTTTAACAGAGTAAAATTATTCAGGGAACAAAACCGTGAGTCAAACAGAAGGCCTCTACAGATAGTGTATGTATCAGCAGGACAAGGCTCGGATGACTCAGGAGAGAGCACATCTCCTGAGGAGCTGCCACCAATCACCTCCCCACCGTGCTAGAGAGCATTATGATGTTACATGAGATGGATTCTGCGTTTCTGTTTAAGCACGAAGGTCCTCAAGCATTCACAATGAACAAAAGCTTCTTTTCCCTCCGTACTGCTGTAGTGCACAGTGTGTTCTTTCCACTTGGTGGTGACATGCTCTTTCAGGTATGAAGAGATGAATCCTGCATAAATGCCTTGTAAAACACTTTGGATCTATGCGTGCCATAGAGGAAAGTCTTGAATTCTTGCTTTAAAATATGCAGTTAATTTGATATGTTTACCTGGAACAAGAAGATAAGAAGAACACAAGAACTTGGGGAAAATGTAGAGTTACCTGACTCAGTGATTCTAAGCAAAATCACCAAAACCAGAACCGTAATGACTTTAAAACCTCGCTCCATCCCTGTAGTGAAGAAATACCCCCATCTTTTCTGATCTCTTGAATTTTCCCCAAAAATTCACAGCTACCCATGACGCCAAAAGTAGGGTTCTTCCTCAAAAGTTGCCCCTTTCTCCTGCATTCACTCTCCCCTTTGCTTTCCTGTGCAGCTAGCAAAAAACGGAGACTTTCCTTTTCTCTCCTAGCAGCATATGGCAACAGAAATTCCCCACAAACCTTTCAGAAGCATCTGTACTAACTTCTATGTTTAGCAGCTATATTAATCAGAAGGGAAAACTAGAACTCAGGAACCAGAGCCTTTTGTTACGCAGTGAATTAACGGGCAAAGAAAGTAAAACCAGAAATTATTTTTAAAATCTCAGTTCAGAAAAAAAAACAATGCAAGCCAAAAAAAAGCCAGGCAATATTTACCAATGGTGAACTACAGGGCAGTGTCCTCAGTTAATGGCTTGCATCCCTCTCCCCTAGGGCTTGGCATGCTGTTTCAGCAGCTCCACCAGCAGTCATAATCAAGCACGCCCTCACTCCAGCACAGGACTGCTGTCTTGACAACTGCCGATGGCCTTCACGAAGGCTGTCTGCATCCATGTTGACACCTACGAGGCTCTTGGGAAGACACATTGGACGCCTGCTCACAAAACTGCTTTCTTGCAGACCAAGCAAGTTTGGTCCCAAGTGCAGCTTTGAGCTCACACTAAGGAGCGTTAAAACATATTCAGAGATGGCTCTCCACAAAATGCAGTGTAAGGAACAGTCAGATGCGGACACAATGTGTGAATAGAGGGGGAGATACGCTAGACCAAATACTCCTGGATCCACAACAATAGGAATACAACCCATAACATGCAGTTCAGCACACAAACACCTGGAAATAAGCAATGGGCAGCCCATCCAACACCTCCAAATACACAAATCTGGGAGCAGTATGCATGGCCCAGCCTATGCAGGACAATAGAAATATGAGTCCGAGGAGTCACAAGTTGCAGCAGGAATCCTAAGCTGACAGGCTAGCTCTATGCACACAGCCCTAAAAACAAAGCAGCAAAGACCACTCAACGATTGTAAATAACATGCAGGAAATAAATGAACAACCTGACACATTCAGAAGGAAAAAAATGGTAGCAGAAACCAAAATTCAACTTACAACTCCCAAAAAGGAAATCAGTGAATCATAGAACAGTTTGGG
>VZTA01006643.1:0-59064 GCA_013398855.1 Mohoua ochrocephala | reverse complement strand
TTTTTGGTTTTTTTTTTTTTTTTTTGATGTGTGTAATTGTCCTTTGACAATTAAATAAAATAAGAAAAATAATTAGCACAGCCAGTGCTGCAATTTTCCTAATGTTTATTTTGAAAGGCTTTGCTAAAGTCCAAAAAAAAAAGACTTAAGTAATGCTGGGTTAAAATAGAAAACTCAATCTGTTCCCACTAGTGGGTGAAAAGTTTTGAGGACACTAGTATTCAGATATCAGAATCAGATGATATTGTGATGCTTGTGTAATACAATGTTTACATTTGGAGTCATTCACAGAATAAGAGGAAACCATTCACACTGTCACATGTACTGCTTCTTTGACCCAGTATTGTATTTACATTTAGTAGAGTGGATAGACTTGCACTCCTAAATGATTTAGACATCCTGTAGTTTCAAATGAAAGAGGACCATTATGTCCCTTAGTCTTAGCTTCTGTATAACACAGAACAGAATCTTTCACCATGTAATTTACTTCATATTGCAGATAATCTTTTTTGATGTCCACTCTTTTAGAAAATCATTGAGACCACATTTTAGGGCTTGATATGATAGAGAGGATACCACCCCATACAGTACTGTATTTTACTGGTGAACTAGCAACCTTATTTTTAAATATGTGCAGTAATGAGTAAGGCTTCACAGCTACAAAACTTGTTCTTAATGTGTTGTCATTGTTTTGTATGATCAATACAAGCCAGGCTAACATCTTCCTCAAATATAGACCGTAAGTTCCTAAGGCAATGAACAGTGCTGGAATTAAAGTACATCTGTCACCTGGATGCATGTTCCATGTTATCACTAGTACGTAATCCCATGCGCTTCTTGTTATTTTTTTCCCCACTCGATAGTCTTTAAGGAGAAATATGCTCACCCACTTAAATATCTTAAAAATAAGAAGGATGAGTCATGCCTAAATAAATTAACAGATGCTCCAGTATACCTTGGGGCGAATACGTCAGTCAGAATATTCATTATCACATAATATACAACCACATTATCTTCATCTGTTCCTATGGTGTATTCCCAGGAAACCTAGGCAACATGTTACATTTTACCAGGAGATGGTTGGGTTCAAAGCACATTGATCGAATCTTCACAACCCCTTTTTGAAGAGATGAAACATACATAAACATTTCTAAAATAAGCAAAACCAAACAGCATAGGCAGTGTATGAAATACATTTTAGCACAAGTTTACAATAATTTTCTCTACTGCCACAAAGAGGATCTTAATATGGCAAATCCAGGTGATGATTTTTGAAAAATAACCTATGAAAAAAATGTGAGGATCTTCAGGATGAGGGTATATTCAGAATATTTGAGATAATAATCCTTTTTGTAAAATTCAGGTAAAATGTGGCTCTGGGATCCTAAATAAACTTCATGGGTTTGCCTTCCTTTCCCTCATTGCAGTTCCCTTTCTATTTCTGAATCTCAAGACAGAAATATTTGTTTATATAGTTCTTTATATAGTTTCTGGATGGTCAAGCACAGTAAGAGTCTTCCCAGGAAAATGGTCCCCAAGCTTGTCAGTGTTGAGGCAGTTTTTGGACAATGCTTTTAGACACATGGTTAAACTTTCAGGTCACCCTGTGTGGAGCCAGGAGTTGGACTCCATGATCCTCTTGTGTCCCTTCCAGCTCAGGATGTTCTGTGATTCTATGAATCCATGAAAGTCACACCGAATAGGAGCATGCCGTGGACTGATTATCCCCTTGGCATGTGTCCAAGATCCCACATTTACAGTGTGGAAAGAATTTCAGCCTTGCATTTCCAGGAGAGATGTGCTTTGAGGACATATTATGCAGGGGCTGGATAGTGCATCTATACCATGCTATTTGCAGCAGGCATTCAGTTTCTGGAGACTAGACTCCAAATAGAGGTCCCTGTCCTTTTTTACCTATTTGTTCCTTATACTATCCTTGGAAAATTCAAATGTATCACTTAATCAGGCTGGGTTGCTATTTTAACAGGCCTACATTTCCTTCAGTAGATTTTCAGGAATATGTCTGTTGACTTTTTGGGTACCTTAGATAATTACTTTAGTTGAATTAGGTAAGTTTACCATCCCTTACCATGCACACTCCACCAGAGTAGTTAGCTACTCTTTCAGGGTAGCCTTAATTTAAACATCTAATTTAGGTCAATTGGACTTCAACAGAACTTTTATTGTTGCAATAAATATTGTTTGGAGACCTTCTATGGTGGGGCTACAACGTTAGTGGATAGGGGCAATGCAACTGACATTGTCTATCTGGACTTCCACAAAGCATTTGACACCGTTGCACACAACATCCTTGTCTCTAAATTGGAGAGACTTGGACTTGATGGATGGACCACTTGGTGGATAAAGAACTGTCTAGATGGCCACATGCAAAGAGTTGTGTTAAAAACAGCTCATTGACCACGTGGAGACCAGCGATGAGTGGTATCCCTCAGGGTTTGGTGCTGGGCTGCTCAGCATTTCTGTCAGCAACATGGACAGTGGGATTAGTGCACCCTCAGCAACTTTGCTGATGACCCCAGGCTGGATGGTGCGGTTGACACACTGGAGGGAAGGGATGCCACCCCGAGGGTCCTTGACAGGCTTGAGAAGTGGGCTGATGCAAACCTCATGATGTTCAGCAAAGTGAAGTGCAAGGTCCTGCACTTGGGATGTGGCAATCCCAGACACACTTACAGGGCTGTGTGAGAGTCCTCTGTGGAGAAGGACTTGGGAGAAGGACTTTTCATGGTTGATGAAAACTCAGCATGAGCTGGCAGTATGTGTTAGCAGCCCAGAAAGCCAACCAAATCCTGGGCTGCATCAAAAGGACCGTGGCCAGCAGGTCGAAGGAGGTGATTCTTCCCCTCTGTTCTGCTCTCATGGGACCCCACCTGTAGTGCTGCATCCAGCTCTAGTGCCCCCAACATAAAAAGAACATGGAACTGTTGGAGTGAGTCCAGAGCAGGGCCACCAAGTTGGTAAGGGAGCTGGAGCACCTCCCCTGTGAAGACAGGCTGAGAAACTTGGGGCTGTTCAGCCTGGAGGACAGAAGGCTGCATGGAAACCTCATAGCAACCTTTAGTATCTGAAGGGGGCCTACAGGGAAGCTGGAGAGGGACTCCTCATCAGGAATCATAGTGACAGGACAAGGAATAATGGGTTCAAACTGAAACAGGGCAAATTTAGGTTAGATATACAGAAGAAATCCTTTACTGTTAATGGTGAGGCATTGAAACAGCTGCCCAGAGAAGCTGCAGATGCCCCCTCCCTGGGAGTGTTCCAAGGCCAGGTTGGATATGGCCTTGAGCAACCTAGTCTAGTAGAGGTGTCCCTGCCCACGGCAGAGGTCAGTGGGACTAAATGTTCTTTAAGGCTCACTTACATTCTATGATTCTATGATTATATGATTCTATTTTATGAATCTACAGTTAGGCTCTTGTACATACTTGGTGGCAAATTCCACTTTCATACTTGTCACTGATATCTTTGAAGTTATGCCAGATTTATACAAATATGATCAAGAATCGGAAGTTATACATCGCTCTATACTCTGAATGGTGATAACCATTTGGATTCAAATTATTTTGCTGTAAATGTCATGCAGCTCTTTTTCGGTTATCAAGAAGGTGATAATATTTTTCATGGCAAGCTTTGTAGGTGCAAAAGAGTTTGTGGGAGGAGAAATAATGAGGAGGGAGATCAAGTTATGATTGCAGAGAATTATGTATAATTTAAGTGAATGTCCTTCAGCCAAAGCTTTTTCTCAGTATCCAAACACAAGATAGTGTAGCTGGAAACCAAGAGTGAAGGTGAGCATAAGAGGACAGAAAACTCTGTCTTGGAAAGCAATGAAGTACATAAGATTTGAACATTCAGAGAAATTAATGTCTTTTGGAATGAGCAAATTTTGAATGAAAGACTATGGCAAAAATAATCCATGTGAATCTTAGTTATTTAAGAGGTAACCAAGACACAAGATGGAAAAAGACAAGCAATATTACCTCTATAAATAGCACTGTTATACTAGATTAGCACATCAGTGCTATCATCTATACTTGAAAAGAATGCAGATATATTAAAAATTTCAAACAGTCCTGAAGATGAACTTGAGAGTATAAAGCTTATAAGGTAAGTTAAAAGGAGCTCAGTTTCCGTGAATTTCTTTCTTCACAGAAGACAGCCCCTGTGTTCAAGTGATACCAAGGAAAGCTTTGATAATGAATGAGAAGAAAAATGTTAAAAGGCCTAGTGAATGTATCTCAAATCAGGCAAACTGAATGATAAAGGAAGGTGCTTCCATAACAGCAGTCAAATGTAGAAATACTTGCAGAAAGGCAGCATGTGCAGGATCACTGGGAATTGTCGGAACCAGATCGTAGTTCTTTCTTAAGGAAAAGAAGAACAAACTCCTGGAAGAAAATCTATGAGTGAGGAAATCAGAAATGGCGGATGAGTAACGTGGTTGCAATAGTTTTCTTGACATTGACATTTAATTCTCCATTTTGGGGAAGTCTTCTCTACTTTCCATTCCTCTTGGAAAGAGAGAACATACTTTACAATCTATTTGCATACAATACATTTTGCATTGGACTCAGAGAAAACATGGCAATGACTATGATCAAATACAACATGCCTGAGAATTTCAGGCACTTATATGCAAGAGGAGATTAATCACTTTTAATTTCGCTCTACAAGTGACACATGTATTTTTGAATTTCTTTGTTTCACTAGGGCTTAGTTTGAAGCTGCAGGAAATGGACAGTTCATACTGTAAATGGACAGTTCAATATTGGTCAGGTTAAGATTCAAAGAAGGTGCAAAGAATCTTAATTGTATGGCCAGGGTTGGTATTCATCCATATGCCAAAGCTCAAACTGGTTGTCAGGACTCAGACCAAAAATACGTTCTCTTTTCTGCAGACCAGACTGGGCTATAGGTTTTTGTTGTTGTTGTTTCATTGGTTTGTGTTTGTCAATGAGGAGGAGAGGTTGTTTATTTACTTATGATTTTCCTTGTCATGGGTTATGATTCATCTCTTTCAGATCTTTGGAACATTTCTTACTTAATGAGCTCCTTTCTACTCAAGAAGCCTCAGGCTGTGGTAGAACCTGGGTCTTTCCTGTTCACTGCTGAGAGAAAGCAGTTGTTTCAGCCCTCAAAAGATTAAATGTTTTTGTTTGACTCAATTTGTTGGCCTTAGTATAAGCTGTTTGGGCGAAATGGGTTGTGAATGGGAGGATGTGAATACAGGAGGTTGGAATACATTATCTAGATGTGAGAAAAATGGAAGTATCTTGGTGAAGTTTTGTATCATTTAAATAATAATAAAAAAGCACTGATTAAAATATACATGGTATTTCTTGTCTTTTGGGGGGTCTACAGAAAGTATTATGTAGTTCTCACCTCGATGACACAAAAAACACTGGTTAAAAATGCATGAACTGAATGTGTCTCTCTAAGCATAATATGGAATTATCCACTCAATAAATATTAAAATAAAATTAATTTTATTTATTTTTATTGCTGCAAAAGTGTCAGTATCTCTATTCCATAGAGACAATACTCATATCTTTTCAAAAGCATATATAAATTTAAATCATGGCAGTAACATGTTTTCCCATTGGGTTTATAACCTCTTTCAGTGCTGTAGGCATCTCTTTTAAAAAAGCAGATTTGATGCAACTGCACATAGCCATAAAAGGTCCTAGTTAAATGTGCTTCTTTGAGTGATTACTTTATTTTAAACCATTTTTGTTACCAAAACTTATCAAAAAGTAAGCAAAAAGCCAAATATTTTTTTCTTTCATATCACTTTAGGGCTAGGTAGAAGAAATACTTTTTTTAAAAAGTTGAAATGGTTGCATAATTACAGCAAAAACATTCTTTGGGTTTTGTTTTGCTTTTTCAATCTTGATGTTTTCTGGAATGTCCAAGTCATTAAAACCTGTCATGTGAGAGATTAGAGAGTGTGTAGCAGCCTTGATGAGACTTTTGGCACTCTTCTATAACACCCAGGTATATTATTTTGAACACACTTCAGTATTTTCAATTCTCTCCACAGCAGCAAGAAATAGAAGATATCAGCATGGGAGACTTTGTGTAGCATGAAATACTGGTAATATATTGATGAGTCCAAACGTTCAATTTGCTGTAGCCAGGGTGAATTTAATTTGGTGGACTATGTTCAATTTATGCATTGTTACATTGTTCCTTCCCTGATAGATAATAAAGCTGTCTTTATTTGTTTTTTAAGAAATACTTCAGATCCATAAAAACATAACAATTTCTTCTGTTTTTTATTTGCATTGAGATCCCTTTACACTTCCCTGGCTATAAATGTCACTTACAGCCCACACTGCCAAAATGCTTTAATGGAATTTTGGAGGTGAGGATAAGGCCCACTTTGCTAAACACAGAGATAGAATGTAAAATGATGGTGAACCATGTGACCACATTTCTCCACTTACTGACACGTACAGTCTGAATGAGCATGTAGATAATCAAAACTGGTGGAATTTACAAGCTAGGAAAAAAAGAAGAATGTATAACGAGATGGAAATTAAAGGCAATTTACACCTTCCCTACCCCTCATGCTAGTTCTCTTTCCTCTTACCACCTTCTTTTCCAAATCCTTAGTATGCAGACTACACTGTCATGCGCTGAGATTTACACTGTCATACGCTGAGATTTTTGGTTTTATTCTGAAACCCATTTTCCCCCTCTTATATATTTATCTTTTGATGGAGACCACACTTTTAAAGTTTTCTTTCCTTCCTTCCCCCTCTTCTAAGCACTGACAACAGCAGAATCACAGGACGCATCTTCCCTCGCTGCCTTGCCTCAATGCCATTTAGGGATTACTTAATCTCCTAGTAGAGATTGGTCCATATGAGGCTCTTACTCTATTCAGGAAGAGTTAATGGTTCCCTACAGGACTATATAACTCTTCTTTACTTGCATTAGGCATAGTTTGATTCCAGTAATACCCTGGCACCGCAGCTTTGGAAAAGACATTCATCATTGTCTTTCCGCTTCTTGTTTAGTGAGTGGAATTATGCAAAAAAGGAGTGCGAAAGGGGATTTGAAATGCACTTTTTAACTTATATGTTACAGAAATTCTGAGAAATCACAGAGGACTGTTCTGAATTAGCTTTCTTATTGAAATCTGCAGTTTGTTGTACTGAGAAGGGACTCTAAAGAGCAAGTAAAAAAGTCTGGGTGTAATGACTTAGTGCTTACAGAACATAACTGCTACAAGACTGATTGCTTGATATATTACTTCTTTCATTGTGAGCCGCAAAACAGGTAGAGGCATGGTAGACTAATTTGGTTTATATATTCAGCTGTAAGGCTAGACACTGCATCATTCTTTTCATAAAGCAGGGACTGGAGGCATGTGGGGCCTGTAGCCATGACGACAATAAAACAGCTCCGAGCCTGAGCTGTAAGTAAGAAACTCAGCCTTGTCTCCAACCCTTCCTGCTCACAACTCGCTCTCTGGAGAGGGGGGGCTGGGTGCTCATGAATGATCTATTGAGCAGAGGTACAGTACTGAAAAGCATGTCTACAACGAGCCTTTTAGCAGAATTTCCCACTGTTAGACTAACACAAGCTAGTGGTGACTTCAGCTTGAGCATGCAAAAAGTCTTGGCAGCTGCTTTACCTCACCATACGGATTTATTGCTGTATAGTAAACACTGGTCATAAAAAGACAAACAGCTCGTCTACGTTAGAACTCCCATTGTTGCCAGCACTGATGGAGCTGCAGGAAGAGTGGTGGACACCTAGGACTCCAGCTGGAATCAATATAGTTTGCAAATACCCAAAAGCCCCTGAAGATCAGACACAAAGTGCCTAAAATGACATTTTATTGGCATGAACAGGCAATATGAAAGCAATATAGGAACTTCTGATGTGTTACATGTTAAAAACGGATTACCTGCACACCTCACGTGAGATAAGCACTAGCGATAAAATATCAGTTTCAGACAGATCTGTATTCAGAGCTTAGCTCTTTTTTTGCTGGTGGTATGTAGTACGTCTTGTCACAGTCGATGAAGACCTAGATAATCACATGGTGCTAACAGGACCTGCTCTTTTCATATGCTGCTTAGCATCAAAAGACAGTTGGAAATAGATGAAATTGTATAGGAATGACAAATGGCAGTAATTGGCAAGTGAATGGGGAGAAACTCAGGGCAACTAATACAACAATTTAACCCATCATATTTTATTTCGAATAAGAATTTCTACAGATCCTATGTGAAGTCACTTCAGTGCTTTCTGCATTCCTTCTTCCATAAACATGAAAATCACCTTGATATTTTATACATCTGGCTTTCTGTCTCTTTTGAATCTCAAGAGAGCTTCCATCATTAAGTTTGCGCTGTGCAAACTGGTCTTGCTGGTAAGTATGATTACACCAGGACCTCTTTTTGAGAGGGTCTCAAGGCTATAAAAATCAAATGAGCAAGGTTTATGATATTGCTGATGACAACTGCAGATTAATTTAGCAATGGAGTTAGTTAATGAGACCTGTGATCACCTTCATCTGGACTGGAGTCTGTAATGACTGGGAAGAATACTGAAAAGGAAGAACTGTGATGATAGGCTCTCATTGCAGCATTTTAACTCTGAGTCTGTTAATTAGTTTCATTTTCATCTGGTTTTGCCTTAATGATGCTTTCTGATTTCAGATATGATAAATTACAACACTTTAATCTTGATTTTGCCAGTGCTGGAGTCATCACTGGATAATAATATTGTGCAAGAAACAGTTTTGACTAACTGTAGATGTCGGTGGCTCGTCCTTTGTGTTTCCCTCACGAGATGATGACTAGATGGGTCCCAGCAGATCATAAAAGTCAGGCCTGGTTTTTAGTAAGAGTTTTTGGGCTCTCATGAAGATAAGAAATCCACTCACACGTCATATTCGGTAACATATCACAGTTACTTTGAGAAACTTCTACAATTAGCTCCCAGAAAGTCAATTGTTACAAGTTTGTTGTCTTCTCGTGAGTAACTGTAAGATAATATTTGTGCCACTATCAGTGGCAGTAGGTCAGGCTTAGGATCTGAGGTTTTTTCTGTACAGTTCAGATCTCAGTAATTTTCTGTACATTTTCTACTTGTCAGTTGTTTCTCCATCTTTTTCATTTGCATTCACTCACGCTGTTCGGAAAAATCTCCCGAACTGAAAAAATACTCTACTATTAAGTTTGTCAGAGCATAAAAATAAGTTAAGTGTTTTTCATTGTATTAAGGTAACTACCTTCATTATTAATTTAGGGAAGGCATAGTTATAATTTTAGAATGTGAGGATTTATGTGTAAAAAACAAATAAAAGCAAAAGTTGGAAAAAATCCCCAATGCATAACACGTCTTGGAAAAATGCACCAAAGATGAAAAACAAATTTGTCATCCCCACAGTCATTTTACTTTTGCTACTTGGCTATACCATTTTGATTAGGTATCAAACACTATCTGGTGCTTAATGGACCTTTTAGTTCATATGAAATAAATGTATTGCTTTTATAATTGAAACAAAGGAAAAATGACATTTTATTTTTGTATTACTAGTAATTTTGGAAGTATTGAAACCTTTCAACTATAAACGTAAACACACAATGTACCAGCACTTTTCTTACATTAAAAAAAATAAATTTTCTTCTAATTTTCCAGACAAATCTACCTATGTAAGCTAGTGTCAGCAATTACAATCACATAGACTTAATCCTCCACAAAAATAAGAAGAAAACCCCAAACCCAACCACTGCATAAGGCACTTCATTTCTTATATAATAATGTTTCTGAAGGGCAATTTTTCTTCAGGACAGAAATAGATTAAATGTACTGGATATATTGAGTTTGAAGTATTTTAACTGGGCCTCTTTTATAGCTTGTCTTTATAGCCTTGAAAAGGCACAGCTTGGAGAAATCTGAGATTTTTGCCATACCATCTTCAACACCAAACTGATGTATAGCATCCACTTAAGATGCTTGGCATCACAGGTGGCAGTTAAAGAAATGATCATTCAAAAATGTAATCAAGGCATCTAACAGCAGCTAAAGGGAAGCCCTGACTGTAACTTTGAGTTCTCTTTCTGGGTGTTGCATACACAGCTTGTGTCTCCCCAGGTTCAGATGGAGCATCTGACACGACACCTTCTCCTTGCTTTCTTTAATATTATATTAGAGCAATGCATCCAGGGTGCTCCTGGCCACTGTACTGTCCCAAGGCCCCCTGCACCCCACATGTGGCACTGGAGAACTAGAGAGAAACTGCATGGCTGTGCTGGAAACATCTAACTCGTCCCTTCCAGGAAGGGTCAGATGCAAGCCTGAAAATTGGGAAGGTTCAAGTTTACTGTGTATCTCTGTATACGAGGGCTATGCTATCAGCATCTGGAGTAAGGCAGAGGAATAAGCGGGGAAAAACCTACTTTTAGCACAGTTACAAGAACAAGTTTATAAAATAAATGAGCTGTGTCTGAGGCAGAATTGAAGATAAAAAACATGTTAAAATTACTGTCTTTAGAGTCATAGACAAATTTAAATGGTTTGCTGAAGGAATAAGAGTATTAAACAAATAACAGTCTTTATATCCAGTCTATCAATGGACCACATATAGTAAAATTCAAAGTGCTAATAAAACACCACTGGAACAATATGTTGTTTCTGCTCATTCACTGATACTATCTTTTAATTAAATTTAGATTAACATGCTAGCAAATATAGGAAAAAATTATTTAGGAATTTATCTTGTTCTTTAAAGTAAGACATAATTTTAAATATACATTTATACAGGTTTTATGGAGGTCTTTAGAAAATTTTATAAGAAGAAATGACTTTGTATTAAATCAACATTTTGGATATTTTTATTACATGGTTTATGAAAGAATTTTTCATTACATGGAGGAGGAGGGTGTGTGTGCACACACATTTGCATGTGTACCCATGTATTTGTTACAAGTTGAGAATGTTACAATCTGTAAAAAGATGAATGTATTTTGGTACTATTTACAGACTTCTAGACTAAAGGATAATACAAAGAAACTTTAGTGAGAGCATAAAAAAACTAGTACTCAATTTGTAGATTACAAGTGATTTTAATCATTATTTGCACAACATGAATGTGTTATAATTTATGTACTTTACCAAAAATACTGAATTTCAAATGGATCTCTTTTTTTTTGGCAGAAGAAAATACAATGATATTTTTCTACAGTGTTGTTTTTCAGGGACTTTAGAATGGTTTGTGATCATTAATAGGGCTTCAGAACAGCACTCTGATGTAATATTTTTTGTGGGTAAAATGAGGATCAGAGTGAGTAAGTGATTTGTCAAAGTCACAAGAAGCCTTGACTTTCAATTTTTTGCTGACAAAAAAGAATGGTTTTACCACAAGATAACTAAAGGCAGGAGAAGCAGAGCAGACACCTGTAGGCTTCAAGTGCAAAATTCTCCTTGGGAGAAGCAGAGTGTGTATAGACTTCCTTAGGTAACTGGCAGTGAAAACTATAATGTCTTTATTTATGCTAAGACTTTTAAAAACCATCAAGTACCATGCACATTTTTGTAATAGTCCTGTCTTCCTTCTAACTTAACTCAGAGTCACTGACGACTTGTTTCCAGATAAGCCCAGCAGAAGAAGGAGGAAAATTTAGCAGTATCCCCAGAATGCCTTGTTTTCAATCTGTAGACAGAGTATCCATTTTCATAGAACCCTGCAAAAATTAATGATCTTACATACACACACAGGTCTTTTTACTGGTCCATGACTGTCAAAACCAGTACAGGAAAACAATAAAATACGCACTGATCTTTGCTAAGTGCCAACTCGAATTATTGTGTGGTAATTGTGCATTTTACTATGGAGCTCCCTGGTGCTGTTGTTTGGAATGAGCACTTTGTTTTTGATCAGATATGGATAGTTTCTATGAAATCTTTCTTTCAAAGTACCAGTCATAATGCCACACAGGATCTTGTAATTAATGGACACATGCTCCTCAGATATGCTACACAAGTAGTATTTACTTGTGAATATTTATTCAGTCCCTTTCAAAAGGCTTTGGAGTTTATTAATTGCCTTCCTTTATGTCCCCTCAAAGACTTTATGTAACTCAACATTCTTCTTGCTTCTTTTTATTACTCTGCTGTGTTCCTGTTATTATTGCTGTGGTAAAGTACTGCAGCTTTCTACATTGGCTATCTTTATTCACATTCTTATTTAGTCATGATCTGGCTGTGGAGAGGTAGGTGAAAAAGTGATGAGAGTTTGGTTTATCCTTAGCCTTTATTATTGGAGACCCACAAGGAAATAAAGCTTTGATGTACTTAGAAAGCTAATCCTGGTGATTATGTGCAGATATGTGCAGTGGGAGCTAGAGGGATATACTTCTTTAATCTCTTGGTGTTGAATACTTAATCCAGTAAAGATTCTTGGCAAGAAGATTTGAGAAAGAACAAGTTAATTAAACTGTTCACAGGTATTGTTTTCAGGAAAGCAGATTTGATAGCTTTCTAATGAAGTATCTGAGGTTTTTGTTTTTGCAAAAGGACACTTAAATAATATAATTGAATGAGTATATTATGAAAACATACTGTTTTCATGTTTGCAAACTGTTAAATATACAAAGATTCAGCTTCACATTGCAGAAACTGGACTTTGATATGTGTGGATGTGACGAGGGTGGCTACAGCAGCGCAGTACTTTCATTTTGCTTTATTCAGCTTTAATGATAGCATAAATTTGTTATTTTTAATGCAAACTGAGTATGATGAGCTATAAAAACAGCATGTAACTGACTTCAGATTTGTCCAAGTAATCAAAACTGAAACCTCAGTGCTGATCACTGACAGCATCTCTGCATACTTGCATAGACAACTCTTCAGTCAGTATCTCAGCGAGAGAAAATTGTGCCATGCATGTCTTAGGAAAGAACATCATCCTGGTTATCTGTGTCTGATTTTTTTTCAGACAGATTGGTCTTAGGGTTAGCACATGCTAAGCAGCTATGCCCACCAGCTATGACTATTTGCATGCTCTGATACCTGGGACAGAAATCGCCCCGTGTGTGTGCATACACGCACACGCACTTGGGATCCTGGGGTGCCCACTCAGAGCAGACAATGCCAACACCAGCTTCTCCCTGGTATAAAACAGGCTTTTACATCTCTATTACCAGTGCGGCTTTTCTTCACAGTTGCACTTGTATATAAGAATAAATAATGTGGTTGAACTTTTTAATATTACAAACCTTCCTTTAATACAAGATGATCCCACTTAGTTTGAAAAAAGAGAATATAAGAATATAGGTTTCTGCTTCTCAGTGACATTTTAACGGTATTCAGTGTTTTATTAAAGATGCACCAAATATAAAAAGGCATTTCTTACAAGCTGAATTTATTCAGCTTAGTCAGAAGTGGCAGCTGTTATGAGTGTATATGCTCTTTATCAACAGGGGAGAATGAAGAATGGATCTGGTAAAGGGATAGTAGTGAAGTTCTTTTCTATCTCAAACCCAGAATTATTATGTAGTTTGTTCTTTGATAATTTACAGCGATGACATGTTGATTTAATGAATCTACACTGTATATTTTAAGTTGACTTTGCTGAAGATCCTGTGCACACACAGAACTGGCTGAAGTGAACAAACATTTTTTGTAGACCAGAAGTAGGATCAGGCTTGCAGATACCATGTTTGGTTGGGTTTTTTTCTAGGAAGGTCATACATTAAGACCATGTAAATTGTGCCTAAGCGACCCATATATTTTTTATCCATCTACTGAAATATTTTGCTTTTTATTCTTCCAAAATTAATTTAATTCTTTTAAAGAGGTTATAAATTACACTGAAAAAGACATTACAGAGTCTTGTATACAGCTGTGCCAAACTGCTGGCTGTCATCTTCCCTAGCATTTATGAGGGCTAGGAGCATGTCTTTTTGATAGTGGTAGATCCTGGCCTTTTGTGTTGTTAAGATGTTTATGAAAATAACAGCCAGTCCAACTTTGGAGATTAACAGTCATAAGAGTTCCTGAAGTTCTAGTAGTCAAAGAATATATATTTATAGCAAAAATATGAAAGATGATAGATTTACACAACATAATGTGAAAATGTTAGTATACAATTAGCATGCTATTTAGCAATTTCAAAGAGTTATATTAACCATAGAAGACATTCACATGCGATTCAATAGTATCCCCCAACTGAACCCAGTTATATTCCTATTTAAACTTAAATCTAGGAACAGCTTTGGTGAATATGAAAGAAAACCTTTGTTTTGCTTCATTTCTTGTTGTTATCGAGTCTTGTGTTTGAAGAACATAAGGAGCGATTAACTGATGGAACTCATTGTCACAGATTATAATTCGTGAATTGCTCATGAACATGGGTTCAAGAAGGAGTTAGACAAACATTCAGGAAGGGTTTCCAAGCTTACCAAGAAGGATGATCCAGATATTGCCTGTAGTTCAGTCAGTCTCAGAACTACTAACTTCCAGATGCTGACAGGAAGGGATCACACTATAAGCAGAGAAGAAATGTGCCTCTTTGTGTACTGATTCCCGTGTGCTTTCGTTATCTCCTTCTGGAGACAAGATGTGCACCTAGGCTGATATTAAATGTTTAGTACAAACTAGCCACCTAAACCTTTCCTTGGCAGGGAGAGACTTGAGAGGGAAAAAGAACCTCCCAAAGCTATTTTACTCTTCTCATTTTAACAGAAACAAATATGAGATTAAATGGCTCCTGGAGGAGTCCATTCCTCTACTAGCTATTAAAGAAGACTGAATAACTCATAGTAAGACCTCAACCTGGTATAAATGATTTTCCATAGTTCTTCTATTCAAATTGAAACTTAAATTCCATGGAGCAAAAACATAACAAGCAATTGGATGTTTATGTAATAAAAATATGAATGAAGACTCTTTTAGAGAGCCTGTGAGTGATCAAGGTGTAGGACAACCTCTCATAATGGCAACAAGGAGGACTGTATTACAAATAAACTCCTTCCAAGTAAATCAAGCTCTATATCCTATTACAGATTTTCTTGCTTGTTCCAGTGACATGCTTGGCAGTTTTGGCTATCACGTTCCTGGGTGCCTGCTGCTGGGGCTGCGCCCTGCTTCAGCCTCTCCCATGTTTTTTGACTCTGACGTGAAAGGGCAGTCTGTAGGGAGAGCTTAGCTCCACCTGCCTCCTCCTTCCTTCACAGAGGAAATTTTTCCCAGGAGTTGTGCAGAGAGAACTTCTTTTGCTTGTTTGTTTTGTCAAAGATTAAAACAAGAAACTGAGAAAAGTTGAAAGATTAGGTATCGATTGAAAACTACTTTTTCCCCTCACTCAAGTCCAAGCAATAGACTTTCTCATTTTGTTTTTGTTTGTTTACCTTTCAAAAATTCAATTTAATCCCATAACCTCACATGGAAATGAAAATTCTAAATGCAATATATTCTCTTCCTCAAAGTACTGATTGTTTTGACTTGCATGTTGCACTTCGGGTTCATACCGTGGCATCATGGTCTGGTATCAATGTTTTCAAAAGCTCATTTGCAGCAACTCAGAATTTGTTTTCTTCCCTGCAGCTAATATTCCCTATGTGACATTTGTGTGTCACTTAAGAGCCAATCTTTTGGCTTTGAAATTAGGGGTGACACCTTCTGCGATCCTTTTGTTTTCATTTTCTTCAGTACACTACACACAGAGGTTCCCTTGCGCATCTTCATCCATCCTTAGTCCCTCATCTTCCAGACAGAAAAGATTATTAAACTTGTCCAGGCTGGAAAGAAGGAAGTGAGAGACTGTGAGTGTTATGTCACTTCAGACTTTGGTAGATGCTCAGATGGAACTGTTATGTTTAGGCCATGGGAGCATGTAAAGTGCACTTTAGCACCAGAGTAAAGGAAGGGCGTTTTGTCTTTTCTGTCCTTGTATGTTAAGCAGGTATCTTTTTGAAAGGTAGATTCAGAACCGATATTATTAAGCTGTTAAAAACCCATAATTTTTGGTTGCTGATGTTCCTTCACTGAAATGTCAGGTTCTCTTCATCAGAAGAATGACATAGCAATGAAATAAAATTGAGAAATTGGGAATGTTTCCAAAGAACTTTGCTATAAGAGTCGGCTTTATCTAAGTGGGAAGGATAGTGCACACCTTTAATGTGTCTTGCTAACATGATTCAAGATTTTCCTCCTCTGGTTATACCAGTCCTGCACTTTTCAATCCAGTGGAAGTTATTCCATTTGAACAGGAATGTGATCTAACTCCTACTTAATGAAGGAAGTGCTTACTAATTTTCTTGGAGAATAAAAATGTGCTTTGAGAAGGTCTTCAAAACTCGACTTGAAAATTTGGACAGAAGAGTCTGCCGAGTAGTTTGCATTGTATGTAATATAGCAGTTAGTTTCTGGATATTACAGAGGATGTTCTCTACCGACTTTCAATTCTCAATTTAAGAAGTCACACTGCATCACTGAGAAAGGAAAGACTTGTTAAGAATACACCTGGCAAAAAACAATCTATATTTTCTTCAATTTTTACCTTTTTTTTTCTAAAGAATAATAAAAAAACCTAAAGATATTTCTGGAATTTTTGAAGGAAAGCAGTACATAGATGCAGAAATCTTGGCCAGTCCCTACCACTGTAGTAAATGTGCATGCTAAATTATATCAGGTTCCCCTTCACAAGTAGTCTTCAGATCGGGCTATGGTTTGCCATGCTTCTCTTCCCATGCACACTCTTAATCTTTTTTTCTGGAAAGCAGAGGGAAAAGACAGTGCACATAAAGGTCTTCCCCTGACACAAATCATGTGTGTTTGACTGGACCTGAGAACTAAGAAGCATTCACAGGCTTCTCTCATCTTAGGTCTTGTAGGTGTGTGCCTCACAGGCCATAAGATCAGCTGTTCCTGTTTGCTGCTCTTTGAATTCCACTTTTATTACTGACACATTTATTGCTGAGTCAGACTGGTAAGTAAAATATAATTACCTTCACTCAGGTTCTGAAAGTGAGCTCTTCATCTGAACGACAATAAACTCTACAGCAAATTTCTAACCTTGAAGTCTGATGAATCCAAATGCATTCTTACTCTTTAAGTGAGAGTCATTCGTATTTGTGTCCCATCTACACCAAAAGATTTTTTGAACATAGGTGTAAAAAGATACATCTTTAAGGATATAGAAGTTCTTCCTCTGCCTTGAAGGAATCCTTATTTGGAAAATAAATACAGATGTTTACTTTCTTGCTTTGCTTTCTTCCTGTTTTATCCATGCTATATGGAAAGAGAGTTCAGTTAATCCACTATTTACGTGAAATGCTCATGTCTAGATGATGGTGTGTGTCAAAGATATGTAATGTCTTTGTGAAATGATACCTTGATTTATGCTAAGACACACCCATGGGTTTATGTATTTTTAAATCTGTGAGTGTATTTCACTCTTATTTCTGGAGCCAAAATTTTAGGTAGAGATATTGCTGTGGAGAACAAGGTCATGGAACAAAGCCAGACTTGAAGATATCCTTGCTCTTTGCAGGGCTTTTAGTCTAGATGTCCTTCAAAAGGACATCTTCCAACTCAAACTACGCTGTGATTCTATAAATGTACAAATCAGCAAAAATCAGTTTATCTCAGACGAGCAGAGAATGACTCCCATTGAGGACTCTGCTGTCTGGTAAAAATATAGAAGGTTTTTAAATTTTTAATTTTTTTTATTTACTGCTGATTTACAATAATTTTGCCACACGACAAACAGAATTTTCTACTTTATTACCTAAAGTATATAAAGGATGAGATCTGTAACTCTGTGATGACCAGCAACTGTCCCTTTCACTTGAATTGCCATGTGTACATGTGTCAAAGGGTAGCTGCTAAAAGTTCAAAGTCAAAGTGTCAACTGGTTACAAGTGGCACTGCTCAGATGTTGATACTGTAGGACCTCCTTAGGAACCTCACAACTCATGTGATTCTGTGGTTCTAAACCTGGGCAATGTTACCACCCAAAAAAGCAGCCCCACCTCCTCCTGTAAGTGCATGCCAGAAATTGTTAAGATCAGTTTTGAGACTGGAGTGCCACACAGTTTCCCAGTCACGATTCGTATTGAAGGAGGACAAGAATGGGTCTGCAGAGTTAACTACAGGGACAAGACTTTCCTTCATGTCAGCAGCATGGATTTAAGTTTGACTACAGTGACTTAGTGTCCTGGGTTGCAGTGTATTCTATTAACATTTTCACGAACTGTTGAAACCAGGTGGGGTGGTGTTCCTTGCCTCCTCCCTCCGGACTATCTCCTGTTAGTGGGTCAGCTGTTGAAACCAGGTGGGGCAGGGTTCTTTGTCTCCCCCATGACCCATCCTCCCTTTAGGGGATATCTTCTGTTCATGGGCCATCCAGTCTCACAGCATTATCCCATTGGGAGATGCTCTGCCCAGAGGGAGGAACCAAGCATTCCAGCCTGGATATAAACTGAGATTTCCAACACCACAGGCAGCCATTACCTACTGGATTTCTAGAGGACAAGAGCTACCACTGGACCTTCAGAGTGAAGACCAGACTTTTTTTTTTCAACAGAACCATCACTCCAGGAGGACTGCAGCCACCATTTTATTGGACTGCTACCAACACCCTGACTGACAGAGTGTCAGGTTGTATTCTGACTCTGTCAGTGGTTTCTTTTCGTACTATTTCATTTATTTTTTTTTTCCTATTAAATTGTATTTCTGACTTGGAGTGTCTCAGTGGTTTGTTTTCAAACCAGCACACTTAGCTACAAGCAACAAATTGGCTCTTACAGAGCACCTAGACTAAGGCTAGACTTCACACTGAAGGTGGAGTCTACTGTGCTGAGCTGCCTCCATTCACAGGATGAATGGACACCTCTCCGAGATCCTGGTGCAGTTGTCAAATAACTGGTGTCCCTTTTGTTCCCTCTGCTCTTTTGGTAGTAACTTCCAAGAAGTAAGTAACGAGTTTTCTTGGATTGCCATTTCTAAAATTCCACTCAGTAAAGTTAAGCAAATGAGTCTCTGTAAACAGATGACTAAACCAAAACACATTTTCTAAAGATAATTTAGACTTGAAGTGTAACCAAGGAATAAAGAGCAGAGATTTCTCTTCATACTCCCAAAAGGAGACAGACAGGGAAAAAAACTTGTCATCAGAGACCTATCATTCAATAAACCAGGAAAAGATCTGACTTCAGTCCTGACAAGTAGGGCATTACAAACAGAATTGTTCTGTACTGATGACTGCAGTGAGGACTGGCAGACACTGACAGCAGTAAATGCCAGGCATTCATGATATTCGTTGTGGGATGAGACACTGTCTGCTTAACAAAATTAGCAGGGCTGTTCCAAAACTCCTTCTCAGAGCTCAGTATCTGACCATACACTGAATGCTGGGACCACACATGAACACGTTGCTCTGCTGTCTCAAAGTGACAAGACAAAATTACATTGGAATCATCACCCAGCTAATAAATCTTACTGTCAGTTGGGTCTCCTTGTTGTTGGTTATTTTTGGTTTTTGTTTGCTTTACTCCTAGCATGCTGTCTTGGATAACTGCATTAAGCTGACAATCTTATTTTTGTCTTCAAAAAGTATTTTTGTTCTCCCATGTGACTGTGAACAGTGGGCGTATGTGGAGACGGGGAGAAGGAATAAAGTATATTGTTCTTGTCATACTGTTCATTCATCATCAATGGCTTGAGCATATTTGCTCCCTATATGCTGTGTGTATATCCACTGGCTTGAAATCTTTCAAATATAAGAGGGAAGCTCTGTTTATGAGATGAGGAGACGAAAAGAGAAACATTGTCAGGATCTTTGGCATTGTTTATTATCTCTGATGAACCACACTTGGTATTTTAGTGTTTTGCCTGGGAGAGTTTGTCCATCCAGTAAATTCACCATAAGTGCAGCTGCATCTGGAGCATATTGAAGAAATTCGGTTTAATATTAGAAATTTTCATGGAACTGGACTAAGCTGTACTGGTGCAAATCACAACTCAGAGCAGCTTTGGTCTTTAGGCCTGTAGTCTAACTCCACTGGAGGCTGGCAGCGATACCACTGTTCTGGTGGAGAGCAAGCAAAGGCTGCAGTCACAGGAAATCCACAGAGCAGTTCGAGTCCTTGCCTGAGACACTGTAAATGACAAGGGTTTTGCAAAGGCTGGTCCAGCAGACAGACAGCTACGCAACAGTAACATGTGGTGGTGTTTTTCTTGATTTGTTTTTCATATAAATTTTTCATAAGATAGAAAAAGAACCTTCAGATTAACGCATATTTGTAAGGTGTGTTTGTTTTAAGTGAACCTTTCTTGAGAGAAGTCCCCACACTGCCTCCTTAAAAAAAAAAAAAAAATCACTTGAGAAGAAAGGGAAACATCTCTCTGTGTCTCAGAGTAAACATTCCCTGCTGGGCTCCTGGCAGGCACTGAGCCCACCCCTTCAGAAAGAAATCAGATCCTGAAGCAAACTAGGTAAAGGGAAAAAAAAACCCGACAAAAAACCCAACCTAAAAAAGCAGCTGTTAAAACATCTGGGCTTTCTCCCTCAACCTAGTGCTACAGATGTGATAATTTCAGTTGTTTGGCTTGTGTGCTAGAAGCCTCAGAGCCTCTACAAGGGGACGTTAAAGAGAATAACACGGAGCATTCCGATCTTGTTCTTCTCACCACCGTCCTCTTCATCACTGCCTTCCTCTCCACATTCTTGGAGGACAGTCATAAGATTTATTGCATCATTTCTTTGGTGGCTGTTAACCAAGTGTGCAGTTACAGCTTGGTTTAATTAAGAAAAATCAGAGTGATTCTTTTATGTAGGTCACATCAGTTTTTGATTCTGAATTTCATAAAGTTCTAACCTTTCTGAAAAGTCAGCAGTGTATCTACGGGTTTAAAAAAATCACTTTCTTAAATGCTTCTGAGTGTTTTTTATGGCTGCAAATGCCATTGCTCCTTTACTGGAGAAATTGTCAGAAAAACCTTTGTTTGAATATGGCATTTGGTGAAATCTATCGTTTTGCAGCAGTGTTTTCAAATAGGATGCATAAATACAGTCTGAGCTCCCAATTGTTTGAAGCATGACCATGCTGGAAAAGGAACAATGGGTGATTTGATTTTCCTTTCTTTGCCTCTCATCATTATTCAGATCGATAGGGATTACATGAAAATCACGTATTCACAGCCCATGAGAGAACAAGGATATGCTGGCTCAGAGTTGTGAATTTTTATAAAATTATCTAAATTGCTGACTTCACTAAAAGAGAGGAGCCTGATGTCTATAATGATTATAAATGTATTTCTTTTTCTTGATAATTGGACAGCATTCAAGTCTGTGGACATTGGCTACTGCTCTCAGAACACCACATCTCTGTGACCGCAACACAGCTGCTCAGCACCTCACTCTCTTGCTACAGACCAGACTGGGTTGTCACCCTCCAGGCTTACTCCAGGTCCCGCCACCCTTCCTCTCCTTTCCTCTAAAGGAATCCTCATTCCCACATGTGATATTTTAAATTAATTTGTATTATTTTAGAAAGCTCCCTGATCTTTCTCTGACTCGGTATAAACACAGTTAATGCAAGATTTCACTAACATTCCTCAAAGTACATTTTTAGATTTTAAATGAAAAGACCAGTTATTCCTAAGTAATACAGCATTTCATCCCTGATCAAGGTTTTCATGTCCTTGAGGACACAAATTATTCAAAGAATTTTTTAACCTGTTGAGAAGGTCATATCACCTTCAACAATATCTTTATTTCTCAAGTAAAATAAGGAATATACAATGAGCAGGGTACAAAGTCTTCATTGCTGAAGGACAGGAGATCCCTCTGCCAAAGTGCAATGCTAAAGTGTGTGGGAACTGTAGTTTTCCCAGTATTGGCCCAAAGCTCAGAAATGAACTCCTGCAGGGACTTAGGATCATCACAGGCTGCATTACCTTCTAGTGTGCAAAACCTAAATCTTTGAGTCCCCTAACTTTTAAAAGCACAGCAACACTAAATGCTTTATATTAAAACAAAACAGTAAAAATCCCAAATAATGCCAGACACAAACATATAAAAACCCTACTGAAACAAAGCCTTTGCTGTGGTCTGCTTTTCTTGTTTTGAGACTGGTGAAAGGACAAAGAGTGTGGCAAGAAATGGCACTCACACAAATTACTTCTAATAAAAAAATAAAATTGGCCAGTTGTCCGTCCCCTAACGTGAGTGCCATGTCTGACATGCCTACAGTTAAACAAATACCCTCTCCTGTCCTAGTTCCTGCTGACTTTTGGACAGTGTCCTGACCTGTGTGATCCCCCAAACCATGCCTGGGATAATGCCCAAAGGTTGAGAATGTGCAAGGAAGCATGTTAACACTTATACACCTTGGATAGTCATAGGCCAATGCCCCACCTCCATGCAATTTTCTTGTGTAGATGTAGTGTAGAGTAAGAGCCAATGTAGTCTATCAGAAAATAAGATGCAGCAGAAATGAGAAAAAGGGCAGACTCAGATGAAAAGAGCAAGTTCAGCAGAGTTTACAGCATATTACTGAGGCAAAAATTCAGATCTAGGTGTTTAATATCACACTGCAGGCGAAACAGCATTATCTGTATCATCTGGAAGCAGGATGCCAACATAATGAAGCACTGTTTATTAAACCTTTTTGAAGGAGAGTTGGAAGGAATGCTATCCCTCTACGTCTGTCCAGGGAAATGCTCCAAAAAAAGAGTTACAGGCTGCACGGAGAGTCCTACTTTTCTCCCTAAGCTCAATGCAGAAACGTGCTTTTCTTCACCCTCCTCGATACGCTATTCACTCCTCCCTTCTTACCCAGCCTTCCCATGTATACCTGCTTTCCGAGGTTGGCCCCAGCAGTAAATGCCTGTGAGACAAGGACTGCAGGCAGCAGCAGTTCCTAAGACCAGGACTGTAGCAAGCAGTGTTTCTTATTTCAAAGGCAGGTTTCTCAAGACTGTGGAGCTGGCCTTTTATTGGCTATAGGATTTGCAATCATACTTTCCATTATTTTCTTGGGATCAACCAGAACTGAATTATAGGGAACCAGAACTGTAGAAGTGAAAAGTGGCAGTGAATCACTAGGAAATATTCATAAAGCAGCATTACCTCCTGAGTTTCTGCAAAGATCATGCCCTAACATAGCTGTTAGAGTGGTCTGGATAGCAAGAATGGGCTCCTATAATCGAAGTTCCAGCAGGTTCTTATTTGAAGTGCTCCTTCATTCTCTGGTAGACAAATGCCACTTCCAAAAATTACATTATCCAAACTCCCTATTATTGCATTTCTTCTTTCTGCAGTGTTTGCGTGCCAGTAGCATTTTTGCTGAACATGAATTTACTGAGCAAGATAAGGAGGCACAAATGTTTTTTATTGCTGTGGATGCAGGATGGGTATAGGTGCCTTCTAGTCACAAGGCAGTGTTTATTTAAAGGAGCTGTGCAGTTCCGTCCCTCCCACTTGAATATCTGGTTTGTCCCCGCTCCTCAGGCTGCAGCTGCATTTTGCAGAGGCAGCCACAAAGCTCTTCACCAATTCTAAACAATTGTTCGTTATTTTTGCTTCCTTAACTGAACTTTTGTGTGAGGTATGTCCATGTCATTTCATTATTTTGTAGTGAAACATGAAAATCTGTCCCTACAGGTGACAGTAATAAAATAACCTCCTCACCATTTCTTTTGAGTCAGAAAAACGAAACAGTTTTGACTGGGACTTTTTAATGCTATTTTCTTAATGTCTGGTTGTAAAGCAGTTGGTTTATAATTTTACTCTAGAATGTTTCCTTCCCTTCCCCCACATTTTTGCTAAAGTCATCTGTATTTTCTAGCAGCAATAGGGAAACTTTGCCCTGAAGCAATCCCATAAACACTTGCAAAAAGCATAATTTTTCACAGTCATATATTCATAAGGCAAAAACTGAGTAGCTTCATGCAGCAATAGTGAAGGGCTGCAGACAGGCTGTCTAGTGGATTGTGCACTAGGCTGGGATCCAGGAATGCTTGAATCCTAGTGCTGGCGCTTCCACCAGCTTGCTGTGTGGTCTTGGGCCTGAGCAAGCCGCAGCTCTGTCTCACAAGTTGCCCATGTGTAAAAGGAGGATAATAATATTTGCCTGTTTCACAGGAGTCAACACCCCTGTGTTAATGTTTTTGCAGGACTCTGAAAAGCTAAAGAACCGCCAAAGTGTTAAAGCCTTCTACCGAGCAAGGCATTTGTCTCTGCATTTAGAATAAAACTTGCTTTAGTGAGCAAAAACTTTTCAGCCATTTGCAGAGCTTTACACTGTTGGATATTCATTCAATTTATATGAGCCAAATTAGAAATCATTTTTAAAAAGACGAACAAAGCAGTGGTTTTGCACTTTCTGTGCACTTCAGTTGACTTGCTTATCCCTTTGTCATATGCTCTGTGCTTTATATTGTACACTAGCCAGCTGCTAGATTCTCAGATCCACTACTGAATTTAGACAAGTGCAATCTATCGAACTCATATGGTCTCTGTTTGCTCATCTGACATTTATGCAGTAAATCTTTTTGGTAAAGTTAAACTAGCTGACATTATAAGGTATGCAAAATAAAATCAGGATAATCCAGGATAAAATTGCCCCAGTCAAGGGCAATATGAGTTCTATCCTCTTGAGCTATCAAAGCGCTAAGCTTTCCAGAGGCAGAGAGTGTCTGCTGTCATTCTGGGAGTCCTGCATTTAACCTGACACAAACATGAAGATGCACTTTTGAGAGAAATTTTTTGCACGAGTTCTGTAAAATACATAGTGGGGAGCTCTGGGAGAAGAGAAGAGCTAATTTTATTTTTTTAAATAGAAAATCCTCCTCCCCCTCTCTTCGCAGTACGGCTCCAGGAGTGGGTGAAGCCGTATGTGAACTGAGGTTGAATTTCAAGAGCCATTTTGGTCAACATGACAAATGTTTCAAAAACCATGAAGTGTTTTGTTTCAATGTTTCCATTATGCCATTTTTAAGCACCTCTTGTGATTCAAACATCAGAAAGCAGTAACTAGTGTTAAGAAGTCAGTGCTCAACATCTTTCATATAAAAGCAGCATCTGCCTCTGTGACTCCTTTTTCTGCTTCATTCCAATGGAACCTTTATTCCTAAGACTTTTTCTGGTGCAAATAAACTTAGTAATGCAAAAGAAAAATAATTTTAGTTTAATTCAGATTAAGCTTGGCCAGCCTGTCAGTTCAACTGTCTTACAAAATGGTCTGGTGAATGCATTGCACTGGCTCTGGCATGCCTTGGCAACACACATTGGGAGCACAGGAGAGCTGGATGACTGAAGAACAAGAGAAAGAGAAATATTGCCTTTTTTTAGGGATCAGTAGGTATGTACTTTAATTCATTTGGATATCTAGAGTCTTAGTAGGGCTATGACCAGCTATATAGGCATTTTCCAAGTTGCAGGCTGAGTAGCAAGCAGGTCATAACTCCCTTCAGTTTGACTAAAGGTGCAGTTACATGTGTTGAGAGCAGTCAGTTGAGCCAGCCCCTCTTCTGGCTGCACAAATACTGAGTCCAATCTGAGGGAGGGGCAGAAACCCACTGCCCTGGGTAAAAAAAGATGAAAGCTCCCTATTTTTTATCACAGACACCAGTCAGCTCTGATTCAGCATAACCTGAAGTTGTACCCTAAGAAACACCTCAGTGGGGAAGAGGAAAAAAGTCCTTAATTTGAACAAATCCCAAAGAGAGGCCTGAGGTTTAGAAAATTAAAGAATCGCTAGTGTTTTTATATGAAGATGTAAAAGTCTTGTGACAACCAAGATTCTCAGTCAGGAGCCACATTCAGGCTGAAGAGGTGAGCTACAGAGGGCAAAAGAAAGTTTGAAACCTAATCTAAATGCTAGTTGAAACAGATTTGTTTGTTTCCTTTTGGGATACCTGTATCTTCAGATACATTCCTTTCTCTTTAACATATTTCATCTTAGCAAATATATACTTTTGTCTTCATGGTAGCTGAGTTCAGAGTAGTTTCCATGTGGCTGCATAATGTCGAGGTCTCCCGTTTCTTGGAAAGAGCCAGTCCCTAAACTTCACTGTGCTTTACAGTGCTTTTCTCCCCATTCCACCAATTCTATCTTGTTTGTGAAACAGAGCAATATAGCACCAGCCTGTGCAGCAGCACCAGCCAAGAATGCTCTCTTGGCTTGCAATGATGTGCTACATAATATGTCTGAACCCCAAAGATTCCTGCAAATTACCATCGCAGTTCTTTCACTGCCATGTCAATGGGCAGAGGAGCTGCTTTTCCCAAAACTCTGGTACACAATTGTTTATGTCACTTTACTTGCCTTAGAATCATAGAATCTTTTAGGTTGGCAAAGACACTTAAGATTATCCAATCTATGGACCCCAGGGACACATACTGCAATTACCGTATTTGAGCATTATCAATAAGAAGGGAGTTAGAACATCTAATTTTTGTTATTTGATATTTAATAATATTGTATATATATGTAAAATATAATATTTTGTAAAATTATATACGAAGGTATGTAATTTAACTGTAACTCACATAAGACATATAAAATTATTAGAATAATAGAATCGTGTGTTAGAAGGGACCTTAAGGATCATCTACTTCCAATGCTGCTGCTGGGAGCAAGGATGCTTTCCGCTAGACCAAGTTGCTTTAAGGCCCATCCAACCTTGGAAACTTCCAAGTGCCAGACATAGACAATGTGTACCTGAATTTTTGATCACACATTTTTGACCTTTTCTAACCTATGACAAGGCTGAACAAGAACACAGAACTGTAGATAAGAGATTCTTATGAACACGTAAATATCCACCTTCTTCAGGGGAACCATATTTTCAGATTTAAGAACCACTATTTGTTTTCCTTTTTTAACATCTCTTGCAAAATAGTATAAACTATATTGTATTCTTAAGCTTTTGACACCACAAATCTGTTTCTCTATTTTTATATCCAGATTTATTATATTTTATTGGTATAGCAGGCATAAGGAAGCGATCCAAATCTGTCATCCTTAAGCTGTGGGAATGAGGACACCAACAGCATCACTTCTGAGCACCTTCTTAGAGCATCCTTTAAAAATTCCAGAAGTCTCACTCTAATCTGCTTGACAGAATACTGCACACAGAGGTGGACGAAGAGGATTAAATGAAAATTGTTTGAGAATAATGGGAGAGTGATGAGTATGATTTTTAGGTACCATTTCTACCTATCATTTGATATACCTGCAATTTTGCTTGAATTGTGAAATTTGCATTTTGCATTGAAATTTATCCAAAGTCTCACATTTCTGCAGGGAGACAGTGATTTCCTTTACTGATTAGCTGAATGACTTGCTGCCACAAATCATACTCTATGCCTGGCACAGGCCCTTTACACTGTAGCTTCCACTTCTATAATTTTCCCATTGGTAGAAATTGTGTTGCTTTTCTTTAGACAAGTTTCTGGAGCCTGGAGATGGAAAAAATATATCAGTGGCAAAACCCCCCTACTTAGACCCATCTGTTTTTCTTGTTAACGGTGCAGGAATCTGTCTTAGACATTTTTTCCCATGTGTTGTCCTTTTACATTTTAATAGCTCCACAACAAGATTTGCTACTGCTTTCGTCAGAAAAAAAACATTCTAAAATGTCTTCAAGATCAAGAAAGAGTTTCAAATATGTGGCCTATATTTGACATTGCTGCATTTTTTTCTAGATATCTTTTGCCTGTTTATATTCTCAGAAATGGCTTACCTCACCGGTATTTATAGCAGGCAGAGATTTGTAGACCATTCTTGAAATAGACAGACAGGAAATTGGGCTAGATTTACAGTATGCTCAACTTTATGAACCATCCAAACCTGTAATAGCATGAACTAATTTCTGCTAGCTCTGCTCCTGCCCTTTTGTGTTCCAGCTGCACTTGGGAGGACAGGAGTGGCACATAACCCACCTTGTACAACTACACAATCATTATGCTTTCTTTCTCTTAGCAAATAATCTTGCAAAGAATAAATTCACAGGAATTCTCTAATGCCATCCAAACAGGCATGTTGTATCCTACACACATAGCGTAACCTCAGCTGAGGTCCTGTATTTAGTATAGAGCACTGTATCCTGCTGCTAAAGTACTTTCTCAATAATGCAGAAATTGAGGTTGAGAATTATCAAGACAGCTGGACACAGGCAGAAGGTTTATAAAGGTTTTACACCATTAAAAATAATTTAAAGCTGTAATATTATTTAGACTTGGTTAGATTAGAACCTTTTTACTTTACCCGATTTAGTTACTCCCAAGTTCAAAAGAATAGTTTGAATTTTTCTACCTGTTCTTTCCTGTGTGACTGAAATGGGGCTTATGAAAGGAGATGAAGTAAAATACACTGAGTCTTTTCCATCATGTTTTACTGGTTATTGGGTTGGAAAAAGAGCACACTAATGCAAAATAGCCATGAGATACACCTGTCTTCTGTTTGAGCAATTCCTTACCTTCTGTTCATGTATAGTAGAATAATATTGCACTTGTTTGTTCTTTATCCTTGAAACACCTTTGGAGCAAGGTAATCTTTGAGTTTCTGTTACTTTCTTTCTACCTCCTTGTACTACAGGTGCAGTCTGTCACTAAAACTCACTTTCATCTCTGAAAACCACTAAAATAAACTGCCCTTCTGCTGTGGAAACAGGTAGTTTATTTGATACAGCCTGACTTTATTGTTTTATAAAACTTTGATTTTCCCATCTTTTTTCCATCAGTTCTCTGACTGTCTGCAGGAAGTGTAAGGGTCATCATCAGCGATATTGCAGCTGCACAATAACAGCAGGAACAGGTAATGCCAGCAGGTCTGCAAGGAACTGCAAGCAAGAGCACTCACCTCTGAGAATTACAATGGAGAAAGAAGGACCCCTGACTTTACAATGATGAGAATCTTGTAAATGACTTTGCAAGAGAGTTGCCTGTGTAAGTCTCATGAATGATGTTTTCTTCTGATAACTGAGAAATTCTGATTATTTCCAAAGTAGGGATGTCATTAGGAACTTATGCCAACAAACTCACTTTAAGTGAATAAATAATGGCAGTGGGAAATAAATGGGTTTTTCTTTTTTTAATTTTTAATTTTCTAATCACACTGTGATCTCACATTGTTTGTAACTTTCTTAGCTAAATTGGATACTATGGTTGTCTATAAAAAAATAATTTCATGACTATAGTAGCAATTCATTTAAGGAAGAGAATACATTTCATGAAAATTGAAATTGGTCTAAATTACTTTTTATTTTTCAAAAAGAAACGGATTTTCTTTATGGAAATTAAAAAATCAACGTTGCGTAACAATGACATATAAAATAGGACATCAATACCAGAAAAATCAGCCGAAAATTTTCTGAGTAGATTACTGATACGTCATGAGTTGAGGTTTGTTTAAACAGATGGTTTGCAAGTTAGCTTCCAATAAGATACATAACATTCACAATAAGCCTAATCAAATAAACTATTACATTAAAACAAAAGAGGATTCACTGGTAGATCTATCTACTAGAATTGCTCAAGAATTTTTGCCATCAAAAGGTGAGGCAATGCACTGAAAGAAGACAAAATGATTAAAGGAACAGAGAGCTGGTTTATTTCAATTTAAAAAGACAAGAAACATGTCAGGACTGATAAAGTATTTTCCTCTTCTAGTGAGAAATATGGCTTGGATTCTGCTCAGTATAGCTGCTCTGTGGGTGTTAATTTTTCTCATTATGGTTCATTATCAATGAAGGAATGGGTAGAAGACCAACTGAAAGATTTTCTGATCTCAGATGTGGAGAGCAATTACATGTTCCTTGATGCTTCCTCAGGTGGATGCAGAGTATTAGGACCAGAGTGGAGGATGACAGGGACTCCACACATTTGCCATGAGATTTTGCTCAAAAGACCCCTAAACCTTCCCCCATTTTTTAGGAATAGTTTGATATTTTGTAATTATTATTATTATTAGCTCAACAGATAAGAAAACCAGATTTTGGCCATATGGCTTCACAGAATACAGGGAAATTGGACCAAGGGAGAGAGAACAAACATGTCCAAGGCCTTGCACGTAGCTTTGACTTCCAATGATTTCCCTCATGCCCTGATGTCCTATAGCAGGTATTCAGCTTTCATGAGAACCAGTGTGTCCTTGGTATGGCACCCAGAGCTGTGATTACAGTCATACAGTTGCCTGTTATACTCCAGGCTGACAGAGCTGCTTCAACGCAGAAAACCTAGAGCTCCATCGTTCCTTGCCTTGCCTTGCCTTGCTTACCTTTCCCTTCTCTCCCTTCCTTTTATTTGTAGGTATGCACCAGAGCAGGTTCAGAGTGGAGCTGTTCTGTAGAAGAAAGTCTTGAATTTTGCTCTTACTCAGTTAAGTATTTCCCAAAGAAATCAGTGAGCATTTTATGTCACTGGCTGGGCAAGACGATGAGATGGTTCTCACGGTTTCTGAAATTCCTGTTCAAGATGCCAATCTTAAAGACCTGCCACAATATTTTATATTCTTAATATTTTCTCTCTTTTCTCAAAGTCCTGGGCAAAAAGCACAAGTTTTAATTTTACAAGCAATTTTGCTAGATCTGTTAAAAGTTTTTTTATTATGTGCTTTCAAAATATGCTACTCTGTTATTTTGATACTTTTCTACTCTCATTTCTGTATGGCTGCTGCACAATGAAATCTTAATTCCTTTTACAGTTCAGTCTTTATTATTGTAAACACAGTGGACTGACTTCTAAATTTTTTCCCAGTTTACCCATTAAATGTATTTAAACACATTTTAGTGTCATACGGAAATGTGTTTAGATTGCCTGTGGTTTTGCTTGTCTATTGATGAAATGCTACTTAAATGTATTTAAACTAGTTTAAATCCACACACACACATTCCCTGGAAAGGAAATGTCAGAACTCTCTTGTTTAACAATACTGTTATACTTTATAGCTAAAGGTTCTTATTTTCATTGCAAAAAAGATGTGCGTCTTAATTAAAATATTTGAAATAAAGAAATTTTATATTTAAATAAAGTAAGTTCAGAAGAAAGGAGTCAGGAAAAAATCTTTAATAGAGCTTCTCAGGGAACATATTTTAGTCAGTAAAGTCTAATATTTGGAGTCCATTCTGGATAACAATTTAAAACTAAACTGTATAAAATGGATCAGAATAGTACAGAAATAATCCTTCAGTCTGATCTCTGCATTAGCAGAGATCACTGATCATATTGGACTTTTAATCTCTGATGTCTACAGTTTTGCTACAGGGAATCTATTCTGCCATATGTTTGATACAACAGTGTTGGAAGCTCCTCTACTAATGGATGTGAAAAGAAAGGGCAAAGAAAACGATAATCGTAATACTACTAACAACAACAGCAACAGTAATAATAGTAGATAAAGGCTCTTCTTGAGGAAGTCCTGATGCAATTGGAGAAGATCAGTGCAAGACATTCTTCCTGAATATTCGCTGTCTTTACAGAGATAGGAAATTGCAGAGCTTTTTTATTTCTCACTGCTGATGCATTATTTTCTCCCATGCTGTGTTTTGCAGCCTTTGAAGCCAGAAGACAAATCTCCAAAACATGAATTATGTATATAGATTTTTTTTATGTTTAAAAGCAACCTACCTCCACTGGCGACTGGGCATGTTGCAGGTGGATGATAATTTCAAAACCACAAAATTTACATAATTACCAGTTTTAGGGCTGTATTAGTAAACATTTCAGTTTTTGCTTCTGCAATTAGAAGTGTAAAAACAGCTGTTTCAAAAAAAAAAAAAATCTGTGATTATCACAGTTAATTAATTTGTGTGAAAGACGCAAAGATAACAAAAGCTGATTTGTGTCTCAGAGAATTTGCAAACCTATTCTATATGTACTGCAAAATGGCAGTGGCAATGGTATACAAAAATTTGACAGATGCAACCACAATATGGTTCTAATTTTGAGGTAGAGCAATACGCCTCGGACTGAAGAAGTGACTTCAATGAGAATATAACAAACATGTACTGTGAGCAGTATTTTAACACCACTTCCTTGTCAGAAAAGGAAAAGTCTGTATTCTTTTGGGTATCTGGGTTCATGCTTTAACCGTGCTTTTGTTCTATTTAATATTTCCCCCTCATTATCTTGACTGTCCAGATAGTAAAAATATCTATTCATAAGAACACATTCAGCAATTATTTATTTCTAAATCCAAACTCCACAACATGAACAGTGCCTTGTCTCCCCAGAGAAAGGTTTAGAAGTTTTCAAAGAAAGTACCTGTGTCCTAGAAAAGGTTCATTCATTAGTGCCAGGGGGAAAACAACCCTGCTTTCTCACATCCTGTTATCTTAGTAAGTATCTAGCTGCCAAAAAACAGCATGTAGGAGACATAATGAAATGTGAATGATCTAGGAAAAAAAGAGTTGTAATTAGAAGAAATTATGGTGTTTACAAATTGCAAAGCACAAGAAAGTTGTTGCTTCAGAAATCCAAATATTTCTCTCTGCGTGCTTTAGTATTTAAACAGTATCCAGCCAAAATCCATTTTTTGACATGCACAGTCTGCAGATATGACAGGGTAGCATGAGAAGGATGCTGTGGTAGGCTCCCTGTTGACTCTGATTTCTTTCTTTTCCCAGATCTTTGTCTCTGAGTAACTCCAATTGAAGCAGCAAGTTCTTCTTTCATTACCCCTGCTATAGAGAGAGCAGAGGAACTGTGTGAAATTTAGCTCTCCAAAGAGGTGACTCAACTGAAGTTTTATGATGTGTTCTATTTAATTTTTAAATCAATCAATTATCTATTAGGAAACACTCTACATTCACAAATGAAATAGCAGTCTCTCAGGTTAGATTTCCGGATTGCATCCAGAGCAGTGTACTGAGTTTCAAAATTTTCACCACACTTTTAAAAAGCTTCTCATTTTCACAATGGTTTTTAAAATCTCATGAACTTTACAAAAGATGTGCAACTGCTACCACTAATCTCAAAGTTCTTTGGTGATAAAACCTGCAAGGTTAGTTCATCTGCTCCTTGAGGTGCTCAGTGCCTGCTCTGTTACAATTGACCAATACCGGCTGCAGCGCAGTTCACAGCCACCACGGTCCTGTCACTCTCAGAAAGGCTGCTGTGGGCATCACTGCCCAGGAGCACCTACTCTGGGATTTCTGGAGGGTGGAAATTTTATATATATATGAAAGAAAGGGTGATTTATAGTAAGTCATGCTCTAAAAGGCAGTAAATACGTGTGTAGCTGACATAATCTGGGGAAACACTACATAGGAAAGAATCAAAGGAAAAAGATGATTGAAATAATATACACATCAAATATTTACCTCTTACAGAGGTAAAATGGTCATTAGATTTTCAGAATCCTAGGCTTTTTGGCTCTAGAACTACTTGTAAAGATCTAGAGGTTTTGAACTTTATCAAAACGTTGTATTATATATTAGTTAGGATAGGGCTTCAATAAGGTCCACTGCAGTTTACTAGGTAAAAATGTTAACATCACTTATTTTTAATAATTACATTGATCTCTAAGATGTACTGCTGCTTTGTTCATTTCTAGTGTGAAATTGATAAAACTGATTCAAGATGATAAAGGAACAGGAGGATCAGAGATAATTAAAAGGAAGTAAAGGATTCCTGAGCCTCTTCATATTGTATTAAATAATAATAATTTCAGCCACAGTAATTGAATATGTCACTAACCTTTCATGTTTTTAGATACATCAATTAAAAGTAAAATAACATGCTTCATGGAAAATAAAAGCAAAACAGATATCAAAGGAAGGAAGGGAAATGGTTAATGAAAGACTAAGTGTAAACTTCTTGCCAGAAGACTGAGGAAAAAAAAAAAAATCTGTCCTCGCTCCCATTAAGTGAAAATGGAACTTCTATAGCATAAATCGTCTTGGAAATCTTCACAATCTGTTGATCTCAGATTTTGAGGATGCATACTGGATTCTCAGGCTGGTTTGATGCAAGGGATTGTTGTTTTTCTTTGGTGAAAAGCTTATTTATGCAGTGATAAAACTGTAATAGTCTTACTTCTGTCAGTAGGGATTAAAACATGGCTAAGCAAATAGATTGCAATCTGTGGGACATGCTGTCCTGGTTTCAGCTACAGTAGAGTTCATTTCTTCTCAGCAGTTGTTACAGTGCTGCGTTTTTGGGTTTGGAATGAGGATGGTGTTGGTAACACATCATAGTTTTGATTTTTTGCTAAGTCATGTTTATCCTAATTCAAGGACTTTTTTTTTCTTGTCTCATGCTCTGCCAGTGAGGAGGTACACAATGGAAACTGGGAGAGAACATAGCTGGGACAGGTGGCCCGAACTGACCAAAGGAATATTCCACACCGTAGAATGCCATGCCCAGTATATAAACTGAGGAATTACCTGATCTGGGTGCGGGAAGGAGGTTTGGCATTGGGTGGTGAGCAATTGCATTGGGCATCACTTGTTTCTTCTTTTTTATTATCATTTTTATTATATTTTACCATTATTATTGTATTTTACTTTATTTTCAATTAAGAAACTGTTATTATCTCAGCCTACAAGTTTTACTTTGATTCCCCTCCCCCCTCCACTGTGGTGGAGGTTGGGAGGAGAGAGGGGGAGTGAGTGAGTGGCTGCGTGGTGCTTAATTTCCAGCTAGGTTTAAACCATGGCATAGGCTTAATGAAGGACAGGAACAAAGTTAAATAGAATATTGCCAAACTGCAAAACTTTATTTGTTTATTTATTATTATATATTAGTGCTGTGCCTCCTCCTGCTTAAAACTACATTTTCTTTTCTCCCTACAGATTTCCTTATTTTTGACAAGCATTGGGGTGCTTTGAACCATAGGGTAATACAGACAGAGGTGACTAAAGGGGGTCATCTAATTTAGACCTCTACTCGAAGCAGGGCTAACTTCAAGGTAAGGTAAGATTGCTCAGGGCCCTGCCTGGTCAAGTACCGAGGTATTTCCAAGATTGGGTGTTCTGCTTCTCTGGGCACCCATCCCCGTGCTTGGCTACCCTCACAATCAATGCTCTTTGTTTGCAGCTACCCTTAGTTTCCCTTGCTGCAGCTTGTGACAACTGTATCCTGTCTTTCACTGTATACTTCTACTAAAAATTCATCTTCATTGACTCCATAGCCCCTTTTTCATAGCTGAAGACTGAAACTGGATCCTTCATTAGCCTTTTCTCCAAGCTGAACAAACCCAGCATTCTCATCCTTTCCTGACATGACATGCATTTCCCCCCGCTCCATCATTTTGGTGCCCCTGTGATGGTTCTCTCCAGGTTGTTGCTCTCTGTTGTACAGAGAGGGAACAATATTCCAGTTGTGGCATCATGAATTCCGGGTAGAGAGAAGGAATCACTTCCCTCAGTCTGCTGGCTATGAATTTGCTAATGCAGCCCAATATTCAGGAAGCCTTCATCACCAACAGACCAGACTCACTTTCTGTTAACTGGATTCTCTGTGTAGCCAGAATTCAACCTTAGAGTTATCACAGGAGACTTGCTGGAACTGTTACTTAAATACCTTAATTTCTACAACATTAAACATGTTAAAGAAGTAGAGGCAAGACTATTCACATGCTTCCTACTAAAAATGTTTCCCCATTATTAGACACATTTTTTTTTCTTATGGTTTGAACATCTGTTGAAATTACTGAGCATAACCGTCAGCTCTCAGTTTGTACAAGGTATGCATTCATTCCTTTATGGAGTCAGGTGACTGAAACAAGAACAGCTTCCACCCAAAACACGGATACTTATCAAGAGATGAGATAATTCATAATCCAAAATTGTATTAGTAGTTTGTAAGTACTTGGAAAAGAAGCATCAGATATATGAGCAAAGCCAAAAGAGGAGCAGCAAAGATGAAAGCCAAGATCCAGTGGGTATATATGACAGAGAAAGGCCTGTACAGAGATGTTTCAGTTGCTTTGTCTTGAGAGAAAGTATAACATAAACAAAGAGTGAGAGTAAAACATTTAGAACACACCAAAAGCATACTACTAGAAAGGATGGCTTTTTTCCAACCATTAGCCCTTGGTGATAAATATACCCCTATTTGGTTTTTATCACTATTAGGAAGACATGACTTTTATGGAAAAAAAATAGTTCTTTTTATAGTGTAAAGCCTCTCAAGTGTCTAATTTGCTTGGAAGAGCAAATAGCTTTACAACCTAACAGATGGCAAGCTTCAAGGAGAATCTACACACCAAAAATGTACCAATTTAAGTGGCCATATACTAACGTTGTGCAAATACACCACTCCAAGGATCTTCGTTTTAATCGGATGGTTTGATTACAGTAACAGCCTTCAACTGGTAATCTTAAATTGGTCTGAGTGGTTCATACAGGTATTTTTAACATAATTAAAAACTCTTAAAGCTAAATTGACATAAGGATCTGGGATCGAAGAGCCCAGATCCAGAAGTCTGATCTGATTTCCAATTGATATCACTTTACATCCTTTGACTGTAGAAGAGAATAGAGCAATGAACAGAGACATAGCTGTCTAGGCTGAGTCAGATGAATCAGAGACATGAATGAAGTCACTCAATGATTTGTCTGGAAAGAATGCAATTTCCTTCTACTGAAAATGAAGTCCCTTTCTGCTTAGATACTGAGGAAGGGTTACATATATCCTTAAGGTGATAAGGTTTAGTGTCTAAGACACCCAGAGAGCACGAGTGCTATGCAAGGGAATAGAGACATCAGTGTGACAAACATGGCTTTGGAAAAGACAGAGGATCCTTGTGGTACTACATTACAACCCTTGTATATCTGAGTTAATGGCTTAGAGCTTTTCTTTTTTACATGTATCCCTATAGCACACCTATTTATAAACTATGCACAGGCAATAGGAACCTTCTGAATATTCCCTCTCCTCTCCTCTCCACCATGCTACAGCAATGAAGTTAAAGTGCAAGTATGAGGCTATTTAATGTTTTCATAGAATGAAAATGCTTGAGCAGTCCTGCTTCCCTTTTTATCCTGCCCCTTTCCAGTCTCTGATGGGCCATGTTTATGTAACATGCACATGAACGTGTGCATATAAGTGGAATACCTTTGTTCCAGGAATGCACCAAGTAAGGAACAAAGCTTTGTTTATCAGTACTTTGTGAGTCCACAGTATCATAATCTCAAATTAAAACAAAAGTTGAAAGTACAACGCAGGACAATTTAGAGAGGGGAGAAGAGGGAAGATGGTCTTTAACGCCACTTCCAACCCAAACCATTCAGTGCTTCCATGAAACCAAATATGAAGACAAGCAGAAGAGAAGCTTCTTTCCTTCCTTTCTGCATGGGTGGAGGCCCTGCACTGAATTACGTGCTGGTGCCACATCTTTATGCCAAGATGCATGATACAGATATGCTCATGTCAAAAACAGAAGAGCAGAGATACACCCTGACACACCTATGCTCCCGTTCCCTTTTGCAATTTCTGTACTTTTCAATGTTAGAGGAGCGAGTGAGAAGCTGGGGCACCATATACCACTGAGGGGTGTGTCATTGGCAGCTGTACAGGAGCTGTGCAGAGATGACAAGTGGGGTGGTGATGGAAGATCAAGTCCTGGTAGCCTGACCTTTTTTTATCCCTGGTAACACTTGTGACAAAAGGACTGGTTGGAATACTTAGCTGGTATGTAGGAGGTCTGTCTTTACATTTAATATGAAATTTAAAAACCAAATTCTCAAGCCAATGCCTCAACCAGTATTCTGAGTGCTGGTATTCTGAGCTCATTTGCTTTTTGTTGATGCTCTCCTACTCTGCATCATGTACTGCATTTGCTAGCTATTTAAAACACACAGGGGAGATAACAAACATTCTTTTAAATCCATGCTCTGGATTCGACCTCTGTTTCAGATGGATCTGAGTGTTGATCTCCCACCTCCTACGTGGTTATTCTAACTGCTGCACTCTGTGGTGTAGGACCACCAGCAGTGTTGTGAATCTATTTCCTTCATTCTCATCAAACATCTTGCCCAAACCAAGATATTTCCACAATGCTGAAGAATTATTTCCAAATTAAACTGTTGCTTTGAAAATATTAATAATTTTTCATATTGACTGAAAAAATCACTATTTTCCACCAATTCAGTATAATTTCTAGTCCCTCAAAACCTTTCTTTTTTTTTCTTTTTGCCTGACAAATTGATAATTTTGCAAAGAGAGTTTCACTCAGCTGTCCTAATACTAGTTGACTAATTGCCTAATAGACTAGTTGACTAATAGACTACTAATTGACTAATACTGGTCAATTTTTTGAGTCCAAATGAGTGATACTATTGATTTGATAAATCTAATAAAGATCTAATTAGAGTTAGAATTTTTACAGCACATTTTGGTTGAAGTCAAGCATGTTTCTCCAATCCCTGTAAAGATGTCTGAATAATAAAATTCCAGCCACAAAGGATATCACAAAGCACTGACCAAACCCTGCTCTCATTTAGGGAACTTTGACACCAGGTAGGTTGCAAACAAGAACAATGTCTTAACCTGGACTGAACTTAGCTTACTCTTTTCCAGAGACAGATAAAATATAAGCCTTCAGGATATCCTTCTGAGTAGAAATGTTTTAGAGACTGCTTTTCCTTTTGCTAGGATCATGAAATGTCTTTGTTTAAGACTAAGCTTATAGGTTCTAAAAAATATTTATTTCCATAAAATAAAGCAAAGATTTAAATAAAATTTTAAACTTATTTGGCTTTTTAATTAGAAATCTGAAGTATCAAAAAGGTTTGAAAACTGTTGCATGTGCCTTGCTCAAAGTTCTGAGTCAATCTGAGCCAAAATTTATTTGTGAAGAGACTGATGATTTTGAATTATATTAACGCAAATCGTCATGGAGCATAAATTCAAAACCCGGGGAACATAACCACTGCTGCCTAATTTTCACCACTGCTTAAATCTAACACTGAAAATAAAACACAAAAATAGAAGTCAGAGCAAATTAAAAGAAAGAAGGAGAAAAAAAGTGCAGTTAAGCATACAGATGAAAACCAATCTGTTTCACTAATGGATTTTATCAAACTATCAAGTTGTTTGGGGTTTTTTTTTAGCAAACAAAAGTGTCTGTAAGCTATCTGTTTAATATAAAATATCACTGTTACTGATATGAATGAAAAAAATGAATCCCAGGCAATTACGCATGTTGTGCTAAACTTTTTTTCCTATATCAAACTACACCTTGTGAAATGGAATTGTAGAATCATAGAATGGGTTGGGTTTGAAGGGATTGTAAAATTATCAAGTTTCACCCACCTGCCATGGGCAGGGACATCTTCCACTAGACTAGGTTGCTCAAAGTCCCATCCAACCTGGCCTTAAACATTCTCAGGGATGAAGCATCCGTGTCCTTTCTGGACAACCTGTTCTGGTGCCTTGTCACCTTCATCATAAAAAATTTCTTCCTTACATCCAATCTAAATCTACCATCTTTCAGTTTCCCTTGTCTTGTCCCTATAGGCCTAGGTAAAAAGTCTCTCAAAAGTACTGAATGTCAAAATGCATTAACGTAGTTGTTAATATGGACTTCAGCCCAAATAAATCAGATTAAGCTGTAACACATTTTAAATAACGTCTCAGGAAGCTGTAAAGAACAATTGTAAGAATGGAAATTTCCTCTTCTTGTGAAACACCTATATCTCAGCTCAGAAGCATTTCTGTGTTAGCCTGGACTTCTTAGTCCTCTGAGCAGCAGAAAACAATTGCAGGATGCAGATTACACAAATGATGTATTTCTTAGGTAAATTTGGTCTTTAGAAAGATCAGTAAGTGATTTACTAAGGCATAAATCAATAGATGTAAATTTAATTAACCACAGCAATAATAAAAGTTGTGAATATGCTTCAAGTCTTTCTTAATTTTTCCTCCAAAATGCTCTCTACTGTGACAAGAATTACCCAGCTGGTGTTCTTTGTTTCATTTGAAAATGACTCGTCATACACCACAGATGAAAGTTCAACTTTTGTGCCATGGACCTGTCATTTATATGAAATTAGTATCCAGGTGCTGTCAGTTGTTCTGCTCTGTTATTAGCTGAGACTTAACCAGTTGGTCAAAGGTGAATAAAATACTGATGTGTGGGAGGTTTGTCCTGACACATGCAGTCGTGTAAATCTAAGTGTATGGTTTAATATCAAGTAGAAAGCCTCAAAATCGAAGTCAGTGAGGTCTTTTCTATATTCTGTGTTGAAAGGGAGTAAAGACAGGAATAGCTGAGATAAGGTATTTCAGAGACAACCTGACCTAAAATCAGAGAAACAGGATACATTTCTTCCAGAAAGGCAAGATATTTCAATTCAGCTCCTCTTGACAAAGCCATTCAGTGGCATTTCCCTTCATTATGAAAGGAAAACATTAAAAATTATTCAATTGAACTAAAAATTATTATTTAGTGTAGCTATTTGTGCAGCCAAAGTGTTCAAAAGGTAAAATGGTGTTCAAAATGAAAGGGTAAAAGGAAATATTTAACTCCTTGAGAGCATCTATATCACAAATCTCAAGCAATTCTCTGAACTCGCTCTAGTTGCTGAAGAAGAGAACACTGCATGCTGAATGTTATTGCATTGATCAATGCTTAAAATCTTGACCCTAGCAAGGTTTAGATTAGCTTAGCAGAAACAGAAGTCAATACACGTCTTTGTCTACACTTGAAATCCCATATATATTCAGAAGGAAAATAATAGACAGTAGTGATTCTACTTGATATTGGATGAATTTTCTTGTCTAAACAAAAAGCATAAGGACTCTTCATCTCTGAGCAGTACAATCAGAGATGAGCTGCATGCTGGTAAGCTTCTGGAGTGTGAATTTCCAGGATCTGTAGAAGTGAAATTGACATGACAGAAGAACAAGTGCAAAAAATATCACCAATTTCAGGAACAAGCCCACATGTTCAGATACACAACAATGAGTTACAGACTGACTAAATATATCAATTAAATGCTTTGGAAGTGCAAATTACTTTTGTCTAATATATATGTGTGTGTGAAATATCAATACAGATGTAGAATGAAATGTAAGGAAGACAGATTCTACCACTTCTTTTTCAACTATGAACATTAAAATGTGTTAAAATTATGAAAACATGGGGTGTACATGTGCATCACAGAAAAAAAAATAGTGTCACCAGCCACATGGACATATTATAAGGACTCGACCACTGAGAAACTTTGTAACAAAAATTAAGTCTATGTTTTTGAACAGTTCCTGTCTTGGTTTCAGCCAAGGACAGGGTTATTTTTTTTTTTCAGTAACCATAAGGGGCTGTAGCCTGGAGCTGTATGGGCACGTCTAGGTTGTTATTCTATACCGTGACAACTGTTTAAGAGTAGGAATTTCAAAAATATTCTAGGGTGAAGCTTTTAAAAGCATCTGCCTTTCAAGGACCACAGCAGAGGTCACTGCAGACAAATGAATAAGTGCTGCTCAAATCTGGAGCTGAGGTTTGAATTTACAGGAGGTGAGTATTGTAATAGACACAGGATATGACTGGTTTCACTTTGTTGGGTATAGGAATGGTTTTGCACAACTGTTTCTTAAGCTGGCTTAAGCATACTTATCACAGCCTAACACCAGTTCTTTGGTAAATTAAAAATGTTTTGTTTATAGAGAAAACTAGATTGATGAACTGATTCAGCAAAAGAAGGGAAAGGAATGATGTAAATGGAGGAAAGGAAATAAATTTAGGAAGAGAAGGAGACAGTGGGGAGGAAAGGAGGGTTAAAAAAGAAGAAAGAAAAAGGAAAAAAAAGGAAAGAGGAAAGGAAAGAAAGAAAGAAAAAGGAAGATTGCTGAAAAGATTAATTTTCATTTGTCCTGGTTTCCAGGTTCAGTTCAGTAGTCACGCAGATGTGCCAACACATTTTAAGGAGCAATTCAAGGGCAGAAATAACAGACTGGAGTGTGAGAAGAGAGGAGGAGTGTGCTGACACCGTACTGCTGCTGAAAGAGATGCACATTAGATCCAGTGTCAGGCTCAGCAATTTACACCAAGGAACAGCGTTGCCTTCCTTTAGCTGGGACTGCACAAACTGACCCCCAGCAAACAACTGGCACCTGGCAGCTTCAGCTGCAGCTGGCTGGTCATTTTGAAAATGTTGCTGATACTTGAATGGAGGCACTCAAAGAACGAGATGAGCTCTGAAGTATTTTTGAAGATGCATGCCTCCGTGACTTTGGTGTACATAAGCATAGATGTGACAACTTTCAGCACCTGCACACAGGAACTACAGAGCTCTTCTCCTCTAAGTAGGTCAGTATGACTGAGCACAGCAAGCCTCCTAACACATGCTTTCCCTAGAAATATTTCAGCAGCGGAGCGTTCATAGTTTGTTTACTGATAAAGCACCTCTGGTTTGTATGCAATGTTATAGGCAAATACCGAATTTATTAAATTCACACCATTCTCCCAATAAATCAGCTATCCCTGTAAAAATTCAATTTTGCTGAGGCAGTGATGTCTGTGTTGGGGCTTTTCTCAGCAAAGCTTTTGGTCAGGACCGGGCACATCTCTGCTTGTTTTGCATCTTAGCCAAAGCCAGAGGAGTGTACAGCACATAGCCTAGGCACACTTATGTTGTAATGTAATTGATTTTCACTTGTACTCAATGTCCCAAAGATGCATTTCCCCAACTGATTTTGGGTAGTGCTTAGTTTGGGGTTGTGAGAAAAATATGTTATTTGGGATTTACATTACCAGAAATGTTAACTGCTATCGAGTAAATTCACTATAGAGGGAGCAAAGCTGG
Source organism: Mohoua ochrocephala (assembly GCA_013398855.1). Classification (NCBI taxonomy): domain Eukaryota; kingdom Metazoa; phylum Chordata; class Aves; order Passeriformes; family Acanthizidae; genus Mohoua; species Mohoua ochrocephala. Next base: position 16,320 of record VZTA01006643.1, on the reverse strand, counting down.
ATTTCACCAAGGAAGAAGGGGGCAGAGGCACTTGAGACAATTTCTATAAGAGATGAAGAATATTTTACCAGTATAACAGCTCCAGCATTATGGCGTCTTAACAGTGGGAAACAAAACATCAGATAATTTACCAGTATTGCAACAGCAGCACACATTTTACACACAGACTGGGTTTGAGCCATTCAAATGCTTTAGATGTACAGGTACACAGGATATGATTTTTCTACAGTTTCTAGATGAGCAGAAAGAGATCATTAAAGGTAATTATGATGTTTGAAGTACTTTTTTCTGAATGAATTCTGTGAAACTATGTACATGTGTATATGTGTCTGTGTGAAGAGGTGTGATATATTCCTGTAGGCACCCTAAGGAAACCAAGGGGCTTTTACTGTGACTTTTTTCTGTGCTAGTGAGGTAGTTCTCGCCCCCTGTTTTGCCACCTTGGTGCTTGAAGGGTGGGGAGCATGAAGGGGAGTGGCTGTGGACTAGGCACCGTGCCTCCTGCCCAGTAAGGCCAGGGAGAGCCTCCTTCCCTGCAATGCCAGTGGAAGCAGTAATGAAGGGAGAGGTTTTTGTCCTCTTGCTGAACCCCGGGGAGCCACAGTCACAGCCCTCCTGGCAGGTCAAAATGAGGCTGCTCTTCTCCAGATGTGTGTGGTGCAAAGCAAAACCAGAGTATATCCCTCAAAAAATGTGGGCACTGAGGTGAGCGTGCCTGCCACAGGATGAGTCGATGCAGCTTCTCTGGAGTAAATGTAAATTTTTTTTTTAAATTTTATTTTTGTTCTTATCCTGACTCTAGGTTACCTCAGGGCATCTTTTGGCCCCATGATGGAGAGACATTAAAAAAACCTTGGAATCTGCTGAGGTCTCTACTGGTTCTCCAGATGTGTCTCCTCAGGAGGCCATTTTTCTGTATTGTTGAGCTTCTGATCCTCTTTGCTCTTCCTCAACGCTCAGCAAAACCTCCTTCACGTGCCAAAGGCTTGTATAGCTTGTGAGCCAAAGGTACATCATCAAATTATTCCCCCTCCAAGTAGCTCATGTTACTGTGCAGTACTGTGTATGGAGCAGTGGGTCTGATGTTTGGATTTTATTGTCTTTTTTTTGGTCAGTTTCGTACGGTAACGTGAGCATTGCTCAAGTGCCTATTGAGGTATCGCAGTCTCCTGCAGCCTTGTGGTAGCACATTTGTTTAGAAACACTCTTTCTGGCTTCATTAAAACTCTTTAGAACACTTTTCTGTTTTTAAATACCTTCTGAGAAATCAATCAATCAGTATTTTTATTCCATATATAAATTTAATTAGTGTGTTGGTCCTGACCTTTGTAGCCCTTTTGGTTTTTGATTGTAGGTCTATAGAGAAAATTAAGAAAAAAATTTAATACATAGATCCTAAGCTTCATATTTATCCATAAATTTCCAAAATGTTTAACATAGCACACAACAGGAAGAAATCCCTATTTTTTATTGCTCAGGCTACAAAGGAGAGCAGGAGTTAAACTTAGGTATTCAGCTCAGAATCTGCTATATTCCTGTCATTCTCAAAAACACAGAAGTACCTTACAGAGACTTCCACACCCTCTTTCAGTTCTTCCCCATAGTTTCTACCATGAGGTTTTCCTTAATGTCTGATCTGAATTTTCTTTGCCACATAAACCTCTCTACTGTATTTTTTATCTGTGAATTCTGTTATTCTTTGCTGATTCTTTCATTCGTTCTTCCAGTTCAGTACTGAGTAATGGATGTAATATTTCTTCCCGGCTCTCTACAGCCTTTCACTCAAAAGAAAAACAAGTCTATAGGCAATTGCAATAATAGTTATGTGATTAAAGAATTTGCCCAAGGGGAAGAAAATAGGACTCAGCTTCTTGCATTATCACAGATCCTGCAGTGCTGATGGTGAACTGTGTAGGCCCACAGCCAAAGAGGGTTTAGGCTCTCATTAAAAGCTTATTGTTCTACTCAGCTACGAGCCTAACCTCTCTCCTGCATTCCCCCTTTCATGCTGGCAAGTTTGCTGAGAGAATGCCTTTGAAGTTGAGGTACACAGTGGAAATGAACAGGGGAACCAAGCTTGCTGCTGTTGATGAGACTTAAATTGAGACAGAAGCCAAGCTGTTGTCAGTCATGTCAACAGTGATTTACTCCTAAGGCTTTGCAGACCTAAAATTCAGGCATCTGAGGAAACGCAGGAATGAGAAATGAGGTGCTGATAGAGTCTGGGCACCTCCAAAGATTAAGCAGGAGCTTTCAAGAACTCAGTTTTAGGTTCTTAAATTCCAAGTCTCACTTAAAAATATCATCACCTTTCTTGACCCAGGCCTTGTGATAGCTGTGTTTCTCTGACTGCCTGTTTGGTAAGGGATTTGCAAATATCTACACTTCCAAGTATCTGTTAAGTGAGATAATAGCACTTGAATATTTCATGTGGTCTGAAGCTGAATATTATCACAGAAGCTGAGAAAAGCTTGGATATTCGTCTTTTCCAAACTGCATGTTCAAATGAAAAAAATGCTTCAGACTTCACTCTGAAGCTTTATTTCATTCCTTGATTAAACAGTCTAACCTGTAGACTTATTATACAAGCAGAGAAATTAAGGCTAAACTACAGAATCCGTAGCTCTGTGGATGTGAGGTTCTCAGTAGAAAAAACAGGGTGTATGTGGAGGTTATTCTTTCAGGAACAGACATCATTTGAAGAGAATTGTTTCAAGATCACATTTCTGGATGTAGTCTCTTTAATGTTGCCATGACTCATTCTGCAAACATTTGGCGCACATTTTTACATTACATATGCTGAAATATACGACTTACTTTTAGAACTGAGATGATGTTAAAAGTTGTGAAAAGCTCAGGTATTGCAAAAGGATAGATTCCAATAAAGCACTGAGGAGCTTGAGTTTTTATGAAAACAAAAGGTATATTTTTATTGCTAATCTGTAAAACTGAGTTCAAAATTTTTTAACGTGTCTTTATTAAATGTCTGGCACTTCCATCCTGGAAATACTACAGTCTCCTTCATGCTGACCTCTTCGCGATCCTGTGTGTGGTCCCAGCTAGAACCCCGTCAGAAAAAAAACCCAAACAGCTGGGGAGAAAGAGCAACTCATGCAGTTTCCATTCTCAGAAACTGGTTAGTCTGGAATACTTAGGGAAGGCAGTACTCAGATCTCATTAAATATTTTTATATGTTATGCAAAAATAGTATCTCCTGAAATTCTCTAAAAATTTTCTTGAAGGATGTACACACATCCTCTTAAATATAATAAAAGGGGTTTTTTTGCACCAAACTATTTGTGTTCCTAAAAGGCTATTTGCAACTTTTATAAATCCTTCAAGTGACTTTGTGGCTTTTAGACAGATTTTCTGTAGTTTGTTCTGAAACAAACAAAAGATTGAGTCTTGCAGGTAGATGTGCTAAAGATGCTGTGACTTTCTAGGGAGGAAAAAATAAGCAAATGAAAATTAACAGTGAACTTTAATTAGTTAGCCATTGTTTTGTATCAAACTCTCTGCTGGTTTTAGAATTTAGTTTTTGTTGCCTAGTGGTGTGATAATACATCTTTTCATGGAAATGTTCTGCTGATTAAAGAGCAAGCAAAGAGGAGACTGGCTCAAGTCTCCAGTTCATTAGAAATTTTGGTTTAGTTCTTATACCTCTGAAAAGATCACTGAAAAATAGCCAGTATGGCCAAGCAGAAGAGGAAAAAAAGCATTCAGAAATAATTTTTTTAAAAAGCGCCTTTTAAGGCAACTTAAATTTAAAATCATAATAGGGCAAAACAGAAAGAGTTTGAGGAGATTGCTAAGTGAAGAAGAGCTGTAATAAAAGCAATTTCAAATGTATCAGAATGAGGAAAACTGGCAAAAGTTCCTTAAATAATTAAAGGCAGGAAGGTCAATGCAGAATATCTAGAATTATTTGCATGGCTGTGCATTGTCAGAGGGGTGATTTCTAGAGAGAAATGAAGGAGTCTCACAGCACGGTTTATGAGATATGTGACCCAGTCTGACAGCTTGTAATTTCCAAGCTGAAGAGTCTGCTTGTATCACACTTCTGTTTCCTTACCTCACTTCTGTCTGAGCGCTCCCACCATCCCCCTTGTACCAGCTCCTTTTCTCATCAGTAATTTTCATGAGCACATAGCAGGCCTTGGTGTCAGTGCCCAAAGAGAAAGAGAAAATGAAAGTTTGACTCTTAAAAGGGATGTTGAGACCAGAGGACTGTAAATTCCGTGCAAACTGACCAATAAAAAAATAAAATAAAATAAATTGAAGTTACAGACAGAAAAATCTATAGGATATGACAGGGAAAAATTTCCACAATTTTTGCAAAAGAAAACTAGACCTTGTATATCTCTCTCTTAAAATATATTAGGGAAATAAATAGAGAACATCCACTTTGTAGCTGTATTTTCACAAATGTTTATTTCTAGGTACATTATCAAATTCTCCTAAAAACCCATGAGTGCAAAATCATTAAAAGATCTCATAATTCTGATAGAATAGTAGATAAGTACAGTATAATGCAAAAAGAAAAATTATTCCTATCAGCATAATAAAGAAGCACAAAGTTGAATTATTTAAGAAAATAGTCTGAAAATCATGGTGAATCATAAGTCTCTGAAACACATCAGCTAAACATTGATTCAGAAAAGCGAGCGAATTATTGAAAAACAGTGAGATAATATAGGACATTACTGTATTGTTAAACACATTTTGATCTGAAAGCTTCAAACTGAGATTAGATGTGAGAAATGAATATTTTTAGAAATGCATTGTTTATTAAATAATAATTTCAGCAATAAATTCAAGTTTTAGAACAATGTAATTCTTTCAAAACTACAGTTTCACACATTCAAGTAAAAAATGAAACAAAAAGGAAAACAAAACAATTGGACAGGTTTCTCGGGCTGTAGGTTAATAAATGCTGTAAATGAGCCTAAGCCTGGTACAGTGCTGAACGAGGAGTGCCTTTGTGCTGGCTGTTCTAGACCAGGCACTCCCTCCCCTGATCTGGGCACCCCTGAGCATCTGTACAGCGGAGGGCAGGATTAAACAGCATCTTCTTCAGTGATGTTTCAACTCAGGTTATTTTAAATTGATTATGATCATGATTATGAGTTCCAAACACAGGGTCTTGCTCAGGCTTTGTTTTGATAGGAGGCTGAGAGGCAGTTAATGTACATCTCTGCACCTGCAAATTTAAAAGCCTTCCTAAATCTACCACTTTATAAGTATCCCCATAAGCTGCACCAGCCCAGACCTTCCCGGGTGAGAGAAAAAGCCTGCATCTAAACTACTTCTAGCACCTCAAAGAGCCAACTTAGACATTTCTTCAGATTCTTTCTGTTCTTCATTTTTACTGTTAAATTGCTATAATTTTAGGAAGAAATCTAATTTCTCTTATAGAAGCAGCATTCTGAATAGAAAATATTAAATTTCTTAGTCTCACAGAGTGTTTTTTGCACACTACAAGACTAGCAAAAGGGTAGGGATGAAGCTCCTGTAGAGAATAACTCTGTGTGGGGACTGCTGTCACAAAAAAAATCTCTAAAACACCTGGTGTCTCTAATAGCAAGAGAGAATTTTAATAACATTTACCATATGCGGCCCTGTCTGACAAGACAGTTTTTTTGTAGGCTCTGCTCCCTGTATAAGGTATTGCCTGGTGATTGTCTGCTGGAGAGTTTTCATCCTCTGAAATCCTACTTGATCTCCCTAGAATCACACTTAATGGGAAAGACACTGAGCGACAAATCAAAGAGTGATTTCTACATCCAGAAAGGATGTACAGGTGAGTAGATTCATTACGTGAATAAGGGTTCAAAGACAAGCTCATAAAATGTCATTGTTCCAAAGGGAACAGAAAAGTAAATTCCAGAACAAATATCATCCTATTTTCATTTCCTTTTGCAGTGTACCCCTTGAAACAAAACAAAAAGTAAAGAACAATAACTTAAATTTTCTTTTGCCATTTCTTTGCTGTGTATCCTTAGTAAGAACTAAAACAGCAAGAGCAAAATCATAAGATTCACCCAGACCTGGGCTCTCCACCTCTTATATTCTTATGCTACAGAAAATACAATAGAAGGGAAAGGAAAGTAAGTTCTTCTCTTTTTTGGGCAACACATGACACAGGCTTTCCATTTATGAAGCACTAGGCAAGACACCCTGTGTGTCATTCTTCTGAAAGGTCATGGGTAATATTCTCCTGCAGATGAATACTGGACATCTTCAAGAACATCCTGCCTAGCTTCAAAGTCTGACTGGAAAAAGTCGTAGGATGGTCCATCTGCACAGGGATTGCATTGCTTCTGCAGAAGTCCTGACTTGGACTGATTTCGCTGTTAATCCCAAAAATGAACAAAATAGGTGCTTTTTAGCCTTATGCCATTTGCCTATTTCCATATTATTGCTTGCTATCCAGTTACGCCCTTTCCTTTTTCAGCAAAAATCCAGGTGGCTGTCTGTTGCTTAGTCTGGGCTGAAACACTCTTGCAGGTTGCCAGCGCTTTGAAAAGAACCACACACTGTTAGGGCTATTAAAAAACCCAAAGAAATAAATCCCGAATCATCAAATGAGGAGATCTTTCTGGGTTTCCTACTTTTCTACCTACTCACCCTGGTAGCGTGCTGTTGCAGCATGACGCCTGAAAACCTCTGGGAAGCAGAGATTTGTGAAATGACACTGAGAATACAGAGCTCCTAGCAGGTATGCAACCCTCTAAGTATAAGTCAAGAGCTTCTTATAGGAGACAGCCAAGCCACACAACAGGAAGGCAATGCCTCTTTCTGTTTTAAGGCTGGGGAAACCTTCTTTAACCCAACGACAGAAGATTAGATTTAAACAACTGATGATTTTGATGAGCACTCTTTCTTGAGGAGGGTGTGGTAACTTGGTAAAAGCATAATTCAGTTGCCATAACTAATGGAAAATAACTTCTATAAATCTTTTTTCTTTTTATTTGAGGGAGGATATTGTTATGACTAGAGTAAGGTTATTTCTCTTTGTTCCAGTTGAATACTGTTTATTCAGTCACTGTCAAACTCCACAGCTATTGCTTCATGGTGAAAAATGTTGCCATTTGAAAAAGGAAACTACTTCACATGACAGCAAAATAAGGAAAAGAAAGGATATTTCCATGTAAGTTACTGTGCTTAATTTTAGCTGATTAAAATCTTACAGCTCCGAGTGGCCCCACAGTAGATTTTTTTTTTTCCAAAACATGTTTTTGGGAACAGTGAAACACTGTATTTTGTTGGCAAACAGTTACAAGAATTCAAACCTTTAATCAAGCTATGCTAAATGCTTCAGTTTATAAATTGTTTATGAGTTAACCAGGACTTTCCACACAAATCTGTTTCACTTTAATAATAGTCTGGAACTTTTCTACACAGTATCCTGTCCAGTACAGTCTTCTACTGTTCAGATCTGGCTACTGTTGTGGTCCAACCAAAATTAGTTTCACTTACAAAAAAGCTTAAATAATGTTCATGAATCGGCCAGTGGTGCCAATATTGAATAATAATTAAAAAAAAAAAAAAAAGGCTTTCTAAAGATCTTCTTTCTTGCTCCTGTTACACACTATGAGGAAGAAAGGTAGGCACTGATTCACCTCTATCTACTGGCCAGCCTGCCTTGGCAAGCCTGATGGATGCCTTGGTACAGCTGTTTCCCTTCGCCAGCCCAGAGTGAGGAGTGCTCGTTTTGCTCCGAGCCTTCCACAGCTGCAGCTCAGCCATGCCCCTGAGCCCCACCACCATCCAGGGGGATTAATCAGCCGTACTAATGACAGGTCACTCTGTGGGGTCAAAGCATTTTGTCATGTTGTTAAGCGCTCGGGGTACAAGCTTAGATACTAAATACCAACAGAGAGAAAGCGCATTGGGTCACCCTCCTGGCAGAGAAGTGGTGAAACAACTAGTGGCAAACTTGTTTGATGAGCATTCCTGCCCTCTCGTGGTAAAACTCTGCTAAATTTAGTTATTACATGCCACACAGGCTTGTCAAGCCCAAAAAAAAGACTACTAGAAGAAAATTATAAAATATTTATTCTCTCATATTTATTCACACATCTTTCGGTGTCTGAATTTCAAGAGGTCTTTGTATTCCTTCAACTTTTGCCTGCACCAGATGAGATTCTTAGAGATGTTTTAATTTCTAGTTTCAAGAGTCCTTACCTCTAGTTTAGCCAGATATGTGAATAATTCTTCACATGGACAAAAAAGTGGAGATTATCCTAGTTTTATGGCTACTCAGGGTTCTTAGGCTTTTGGTTTTTTTCCTATATTTAAACAATTCTTAGGAAGCCTATCACTAATGAAAAGAAAGTAAAATCAGGGCAGAAATGTATTAGGGTTGTAAGTATACCACTTTCAAGTTTCTTCCCAGTAGCAACATGTACTTCGTTATGCTGAAACACATTATGCTGCACTGTTGTCCTTTATTTCCAAAATAGTTTGGCAACTCTCTGAAAACCAAGGTTACAAGGAATTCTTGTGTTTATTAATGTTTTGAAAAAGGCTGTTTAGATAGAGAAAATCATGTCTTTTTGACAGCTCCAAAAAGGGACTCTGAAGAAACAAAACTCTTTTTTATTTGTGAGTCTAGATAGTGCCACATCTGCTCTTCAGATGTACAGCTTACATTGTATTAGCTCACTTACAGTCTTGACAAGGGCTGAATCATATTCGTATTCCATCCCTACTGGCTCGTGTCATGTGATGCTGAAAAGTCAAATCCAGATTTAGACAGGCCTAGGAAAAACAAAAATATCAGCTAGAGAATTTACTTGCTGTGAAGGTTCTTCTTTCATCTTGTCATAGCGAAGGGTTATTCGGAAAAGCTTTGCACCTGCACACATTCGAGGGGATGTGCGGAAATACAAGAATTAGCAAATCAAATGGTAACACCAGGTATAAAATAAAATATTGCAAAGGTGGATAAGAAGAGTCAACTAGCAACATGTCTATCTTCATTTCACAAAAATCTTCTATTACCCTTTCTCCTTTCTTTTTGTGAAAAAGGTAGCAGCCTATATAAAAAAGGATAATGAGAGCTTTCCTGTTGCAGCCCAGAAAGAAAAAATGTCTTCAGCCATCTCATTGAAAGGAACTGTAAACTTTTCCAAGAAGAAAAATAAAAAAGCATACAAAAATATTCTGTTTAGCAGAGAATGTGAAAAGAAGCACATCAAAGAAAATTAATATAGAGACAGATGTCATACACATTGCAATGAGGAAGGCAATTTCTTACAAATTTGTTGCTGTGACTAGTCATACATCTGTAACATGCAAATTTGGCTTTTGTGGAGTGGAATGTATTTATACATTTATATCCAAAGACTGATTCATTAATGAAAAATCCAGGGCCAAGGTTTTCAAAAGGGACTAATGATTTTGAGATCCCAAATCCAAACACCTCAAATGAATTTTATGTTCACTCGCATAAAATTGCCAGGTGGGGACACTGGAAATGAATGCACGCAAAAGGCATGAGACACTTGACCCATGCGCTGGATTTATGGAAAACAACTCGTAACAGCTTTACTAGCCCTCGTATAAAAATTACTTTGTGAAACACCTATCCCTATGAGACTAACTGTTGACGGAAATTATACTTTCTAAATAATACTTTATAGAAATAGTATTTTCTTAAGCAAGAGCTTAAGTTTCAAGAAGCTTATTTTGATTTACTATTTTCTGTAGCTGGCTTTCATTTTAGGATTTTCAGAGTTTATTTACTGCTCAGTACATTAATCTGGGTAATTGTTTAAAAGAAAGACACAGTTTTAAACAACCTTTTACAGGCATCCTTTTCTTAAGAGTCATTAAGATAGTGTGGTGTTCTTCATTTGTATCATTGTAATGTGCCTCAAAGTATTGTTTACATCAAACAAATTAAAACTATTTAAAAAGAATATTATTATAGTAATGTTATTAACTATTATGGGTAGTAAATATGTCATAAAATGACAGATAGAAATTATAAAACTTGTTCTCAGTGCCAGAAATAACATCTGCCATGTATTGGTGTTACCTACATTCCTTACTCTTGGGCTGCATCACAATCCAGGCTACTGACCACCGCAGGAAAAATGAATGAGACCTTTACACTAATGCTTTACGAAAGTATTCCCCAAAGCAAATTGATTCTGGAAAATAAAGTTGAAATGAGCTTTTTTTACCTCCTCCCTGTAATGCAAGTAGGAGAATCAAGATATTCGGAGATTTCGGATATATCGTACGTGTCTCTTGTTTACCCTTGCAAAGTATAACAAAAATTTAAGGGAAAAGCCCTTTTTTAGTTGTGGAAAGTATTTTAAGAGACTGCGGGTTTTTTTCTGAGTTAATTACGGAGTACCACAAAGTCCCCCTGAAGTACAGAACATTATCCAGCCCACCTAACTCAAGATGCTAAGTTAAGACGTGCATCAGAAGCCTGCTCACAAAAGTTCCCTTAATCGTTGTTGGAAAGTAACAGATGCCTCCAGACAGTGATTCAGATGGTGGGCTGAGTTGTCTTTTTTATCTACCCTCCCCTATTGACTGTGAAACCTTTTCTTGTTCCTCATCCACCAGTTTTTTGACTTATTATCATGGTTCATCTAATTTAAACCTTCAGACAATGTACTTATTTTTCTTAGTTGCCAGACCTTTCAAGAGCTGACCATAGATACAGGGGTTCCTTGGATCACAAGTTGAAAATCATTTCCATGTAGGCAGTAGTTGCCACAGCAACAAGGTTTCAACAATGCTTAAGCAATTAGCTGTATGTGGGATGAATCTTGGCTTTTATAAGCTACTGTACCCTGATTAAATGAAAGTAGATTTCAAGGCATTCAAGGTTTGTATTGGAGAAGAAGATGTAAAATGAAAATTTGTTCTCTTCCACAGAATAAGGGAAGAATTACTTGCATTCCTTAAAATAAATGTACGTGTCTTAAAGTAGGAGCCATTAAAATGAATCAAGGCTGTCCAATATTTCAGGAATTACAATCTAATTGCCAGGTCTCAAGAACCAGCAGTGTGCCAAAAATAGGCTCTATATAGAGACAACAAGGCAAAGAAAACATCACAATTAAGTGGTAAATGTTTGAGCCTTGGGGCCTAAATACTCATTAGAGCAAACAGGCTTATTAGCTTGCAAATGTGGGAGAAGTACACGTTTTTGTTCCAAGGAAGAGTCAGCATACCTGTGACCAGAGCACTCACTGGAAAAAAGTTGCTAGACAGAAACAGAAATTGTTAGGAGCGGCCAAATCGGGAACCCCTTAGGGGCAAGGCTGCTGCAGGTCCAGCTGATGCCTGCAGGTCCAACTGGCAGTGAGACTGACCGTGTACCACAGGCACTGGCTGGGCTGGGGTCTCCTGTCTCTCGCTGGGACACTGGGGTCCCCTCTGCCATCGTGTCTTTGGGGCTGTGGGGATGAGATATTGACAGGGTGGTGGCTCCTGTGAAGCCTCAGGAGAACAAGGGAGTATTGGGGTTACACCACCTGCAATGCTCCTCCCTTGGCAGTGGGAAGGATGGAGTAGGAGGAAGGTTTTGTCACATAAGCTAACAGAAAGTTCAGGGACTTTGATCAAAATTAACATCCAACAAAAATGTTTTAGCCATTGGACTATTAAGTGTTCAAAGTCATTTTCCAGAAGTTCTTATCCTCTATCCAAAAATTCTTGAATAAACATTTCACAGAAGTTTTTATGCTCTAGGGGGAAAAACCCCCAAAATTTTAATGAATCAACTCTTGCTGAAGGAAACCGCTTTATGAGAAAATTTTTAACCAGCCATCGTTGCACAACTTTAGTCCTGCACCTCTCAGCTGCTACAATCAGAAGTTGATGGTTACACTTCAGTTGCACAGATGAGAGCAGAGCATGTGTGAGTATTGATTTTTGCCAGCAGAGGAGCATAACGGAGTCTTCAAGGAACACTTAGAAGTGATGCTTTAATTTTATTACCTTTACCCACACAACTTCCAGCCAAAAGAAAGACTCCTAATAGTTAAGTCTTTTTTCTTTAGTTCCTCAGTTGAAACCATATTGACTTCATGGAGACTTATTCTTTGTGGGGAGCTATAGAATGTTACACACTTGTGAATGGTTTATTACATTTCTTGTAACAAATGTAGCTCAGCACAATGACTTCTGCACTGCTGCACACATTGCTTTTGTGTCCATCTTTTGACCAGAAAACACTGGCCATTTTTAAGAGAAGATTCATACACTGCAGATGCACTTTATTATACAGACTGCTATTTTCAAATGCATTCTAACTTATGCAGTGTCCTCTCTGATATGCATTTTTCTGAGTAGATAAACAAAAATTGAACAATCAAACTGATACATTTCTCTTCTGTCTGTATTTTGCCTGTATCTCTTAGTCCTCTTCACATGGTGCATTTTAACATTAAAATTGAATGAGAGCCTCCCAGAGCTGCTTGCACAATGGAACTTAACTTTGGAGGCCTCAGGATGGCTGAGACTTCACTGGTCATTGTGGTTTCTAGAGCAAACATATGGTTTTAAGTATAGGTTTAATTGCCTATTCTCTAGACATTTTTTTTTTTTCCCCCGGAATAGTTTATAAATTGTTTAGCTTTTTTGCTTTTATTAGCTTGTCTTCATTTCCTTTTTGGTAAAAAAAAAACATGATTGGTTTTAAACAATAAGTAGTGCTCATGGTCCATGTGACTTATTACCGGGAAGGAGGAACATACTTTCATCAATCAAAACCTGCATTCGATCAGTATCTTCTTATGAAGCACCACAGTCTCCCCTGCTGATGACTTTTGGCTGTAACATCCTATACCAGTGTTTTGACTGGGAGTCCAGTCCCTAGCAGAGAAAAAAAAAAGAGCCCTAGTTGGGCTTTTATGTGCCTTTACAGGAACATAGCCAAATCAAAATATTTGGTTTTCAGGCCTCTGGTCTTTAAGGAGAATGAAATAAAACAAAAGCAGTTTTCTCTGGAATGTACATAATTTTTGTTAAGAAAAGAAGATTGGTTTGGTCACAAGCCCAATTTTGCATTGAAAGACTTCCAATATGAAAAGTTTAAGCCACCATAAAATATAGTTATAAATATGAATTAACAGAATTTAATCTTTCAGGTTATCTCCTTACACTTACACGCACACACAAACACACACATCCTATGGAGGGACTGCTAGCAGGACAGCAGTATTCATTTTACTTGTTATTTAAAGAAGCAGGAATGAAACAGTGAAGAGGTGTTTTCTAAGCTATAACCCTCAAAATTTTAAAAAAATTATTCTCCTGCAAGGTGTGTTGAGACCAACATCATTAACATGATAATCCACTGAGAAACTACTTCCTAGACTTTCATGCAGACACCTGTAAAGGATAACTGAGCTTAGATAGATTTTTAGAGTATTAATTCACCAAATAAGTGTGGGTTTTCCAATTGTATAATTTTAAAAGGAAAGACAAGTGTGGGATGGTTATAATATTCCCTACACTGCTTAATGAGACAGAGAATTAGCTCAAATTCGGATGTGTCATATCTGGTAAGCGAATGGATTATTAACTTTAATGCAGTAAATGCAATGTTAGTCTCACATTTAATGACGTAAAATCCAAGATAATGGTTGGGAGACTCATGAAATAAAAATCTATACTTTACAAGTCCATAATAAAAATAGTGACCTGTGTGTATATGTAAGTGGATAAGGTGGATGGTGAATAACAGCAAAAGCAGCAGAAGAGAGGAGAAGCAAGAAATAAAGATGCATTTAAGCAATCATTTACAATTATATAATCCAGAAAGCAGCTTAAGCACAGCCATAGCCCATGTGGTTTCTACTCTTGTCGTTGGCTAAAGCTTAAAAACTAAGTGATTACACTATGCTAAGGAAGTGCAGGGACCACGGCACCAGCTACTGGATAGGTCACATGGATGCTTGCCTCTACCTGATCTATCAGGCTTGCACAGAAGCGAGATCAATTAGGCCTCTGATTAAAGTAATAGACAATAAGAGTTTTGTTTTCTAGGCTGAAATAATGTCTCAGGTGCAGCATAGATACAGTCAGATAAACTCCACTTCCATCATGCCATACAGTGCTCCTAAAACAGCGCAGGAGATTCATTAACTGACATAGGCATTGGTCTGGACTGGTCAGCTGTGGGGCTTTTTGGGTGAGACATCCCTGAGTTTCGTCTACGCACCTCAGGATCAGATCTCATGCATTTTTCTGTGGAGTCCTTTCAGAATACATGCCGTTTTGGGGGGTGGGAAAAGGTGATTCTATGAGAGCTTTGCAGGAAAACAATTAGAATGTGGGTCAGTATAGTAAAAATAAGACTGGATTATAATTCTACTTTGTAGTGATCCTCAAGAAGCTGAAGAAAAAAAACCCCTGCTCTTCTGGCAAGACAATAGAAGAGATTATAGGCAAGTATGCAAATCATGTCTTTTATTTTCAGATTTCGTAGAACAAAGGTAGTCCTGAAAGCCTTCAGGAACCAAAGGTATTGGCTTTTGCTCATTTTCACATGGAGAGATCTTGAACATGCTGCCCTCATAAAAAGCAGCAGTAGCTGCATGCTGCAGTGAGGGGTGGGACTCCTTTCCCGGCAGTTGTTTGCAGCTCTCTGCTTTTACATTAATAAACAAAATCTTTCAGAAATTAGTGAAGTAATGGAAAGTCTCAAGATAATGAAGTAACTGCCTACAGATGCATGTTTGTGTTATAGACCAATTAGTCAGCAAACAGGGAGTGAGATAAAGCCAGGTGAGCTCATTACATTTTATGTACTTGGGATCAACAGAGATGATTCAGCGATTCCTTGGATTGCTTTTGTGCTAAGTTTAGGATAGTTTGTTTTGTAAATACTTGCTTAATATCAGATATTTTGTCCTGTGGAAAGGATCTCAAAGCAATACTTTTTCTTTGTAGAAGGATGTTTGAAAATTTTATATAAACATAGGTTTTGAGTATATTGGTTTGATTAAAAATTGCTTTCTATCAGTCTGAAAATGTCAGTGCAAATAGTGAACTTCAATTAAGTTTTACACATGTAGGTGCATAGGCACTATAGGAACATATGCAGTTAGATGCTGAAGTGAGTGGTGTGGCCCAGTTTATTTTCAACTAGGTATTTCAAATAACACTCTCTTCTTTTGCAGACTTTTTTTTTCCTAGGCATAATTACAGCTGCATACTGTGCATTTCCAAATATACAACAGAATTTTGAATATATGTAAAGGTCGAATAAATATTAAGGAAAAGAATCCAGGATGAGGTTTTTAGCTGAAAAGGAACAGACTGATTCAGGAAGAAAAGGACTAACCCCAAATCTTTATTGGAAGGTCATATTAATTTTAAAGCAAAATATTTTCAAGTTTTGTTGTGTTTTTTTTTTTTCCTTTTTCTAATTAAATAAGAAGGTAGGGGTTTTGGTTTTGGTTTGGGTTGGTTTTTTGCTATTCTGAGAGTACTAAACACTCTCAAGAGTTTCCCAAGTGGCAAAAGTTCATGGGCATATTGCAAGCTACCATAGTAATTCCCTCTCTGCAAGGGAATACACCAAACAACAGCAAAAATGCAGAAAGGATCAAATAAATGACAGCAGAAAAATCTTAAAAATCTCATGAAAAAGATTTTGAAGTATCTTTTGAAATAAGAATTGGAGTATCATGACTGTAGGGATCCCTCCAAAACAAGGTCATCTATAACTGACTGATCTACTTCTTTTCTGTAGATGCAGCCGATGAGAAAGTCATAACATTTTATTACCTCTCTCCAAGGTTACAAAGTTCTCATTTGTAGCAATTTTTCTTGTTGACACCTGCCCCTGCTCTCCCATGCCAGGAGAAAAACTATTGTGATTACAGAGTATTAGTACAGAAGACCATAAAGCCTAGCTCTGCTTTGAACCCTTCCTCCTTCCAAACAATGCTGTTTTATTCAGCAAACCTCCTTTCTCCGTGCATTCTGTAATAGTTGCCTGTGCCAGTAATATAAATAAGCTTTCTCTCCTGCAGAGCCAGCACAGCTAGGAAATACTAAGCTGCAAATTTTGTTCCATCTCGTATGTCATCAACAGACCTGTTTAATAGCTTTCATCTGGATACACCTCCGCAATTCTGTTGAGGGAAATAGGCTCATGGTGGCATCCATAGACAGCTCGATTTGGAAGTTAGTGCTGCACAGATGTAGCTAGGACCACATTTGCTTTGCACAACATTGGTAACAAGCACTGATAAGTGTCACGAAAACCACCCTAAAAAATCTTGCTGGGTTCTAGGGAATGCAGAGAAAGCAGTCAGAAAAAAACCCAAACAACAA